>OW052222.1:173879748-174182248 GCA_932526605.1 Nephrotoma flavescens | reverse complement strand
TTTGTATCAATTTTAGGCTCATTTAAATAAAATTTAATTAGAATTCAAGGACTACATGTTTTCAATCAGAACCCGATTAATTTAAACAATATAAGCTGTCACCGTGCGTATATAAAATTGATACGGTTGAGTGATAAGCGTGCGTAAATGCAGTAGTTAAACCATAATTCCTGTATGATTTTCTATTTACCTATTTCATCAAGTTACAACGTAATGTTTATTACCAGATAGGCCATGGTATATATTTTAGTGGTTGTGTTACACACATGATAATATTTTTTTTTGTAAATAAATATATTTTATATATACGTAGCGGGCCAACCTACAGTCATTATGTCTATCAACCTACATGTAAAAAAGCTTATAAATATTTCTCAAAACTCAAATACGAATTACAAATACACATTATAAGTTTATAATATATCTTTCTCTTGTGTGTCTTAAGCAATAAAAGAAAAATTAATGTAAAATTGTTTTTATATATATATATTTTACAAGGTGTTGTTTGGAACGTTATATACACTGGCGGGCAAAATATTTGATCCAGATTTGATTAAATGAAAAATGTTTCATTCTTAAATAAGAATATGTATAACTGAGTCTTTAATGACATTGAATAATCGAATATATGACTATGATTTTGATGTTGACCTTTAAATAAACAGCGTCTCCTTTTAAAATGTTTCTGCTTCTGAGGTAACATTACTATTTTTTTAGGAAACATGCTTCCTTTTTTCTCTTGGTTTTGGATTTTGAGATACTATCTATTAATTTATGTTGCCGTCCAGCAAGGCCAAAAATGTTAACGTTTCCAAACAAAAACCTTATCTGTAAACCACCTTACTTTCGAACTACAAATGTAATCGACCGACGGAGCCAGAACCAATCAGTTATTTATTAGTTGTTCATCAATTATTTTAAAAATATAAGTATGACCGATCGAATACCAAAGCAACCAAACACAGAAGCCAAAGTAGCCAGCATCTCAGATACACTTGGCTCAATTGACGTTCGAAAGGGGACACATTACGATTCTCAAGGCAGTAAGGCCTATTTCGATATGACAATAGGCTTCTTCGAGCTTTTGAACTTTAACTAATATATGGAATTCGTATGTGCCCCCTTCGAGCTCAAACAAAGCCCTGATATTTTTACTATTTGGTTTATTATATTACGACATCTAACCATATATCATACAGAAATATGCAATTTCTATAATTTGTTGATATAGATACCAAGCTTTTATTGTTTTTTTTTATAAATAAATTTTTTATCAATAGAGGTACTATTGATAAAAAATTTAAAATACATTGTAAAAATTGTGCACTGGTATACATTATAGTCCAAATTTAGTTCAAAATTGTACACTGAACACTCAAATTTTTGTACGTTCAAAACCTTCACTGGCTTTTAAATATATTTTGTGATTAATATATTGGCGCCTCCTGGGCGCGTATCCTTGAAATTAGTTCAAATATATTCTAGAAGGCTGTGATAGCAATAAAGAAGAAATAATTGATAATTGAAACAGAAGTCTAACTAATTCTAGCTGAAAGAGACGTAAATTTCGATAAAATATCACAAAATGTGATGTTAGAACATCCCAGATGGGGAAAATATTAAATAAACATCAGAAAATATTAAATTTGGTAAAGAATCAGAAGCTGAAATTATTCTATGTATGAACCATATGGGTTCCATCTTAGCGTTACAGACATTTTATATAAAAATCACCCCGATTAGTAGAAGCAACAATAGAAACAAATGAATTCGATGAATCTGATAGTGATAACCAATATGATGATGAACTCGAAAATGAAGAATATTATGAAGTTGAAAATTCTGACATTTCAGGTATGCATTAATTTAGTACGCAATTTTACCGATTCTTTACCAAATTTAATATTTTCTGATGTTTCGTCACATGTAGCGGCTACAATATCATTTTTCAAAACTATCCAAATTTGTTAAGTCGTTGATCAATTAATTTCCTCATTTTATATGAATCACAACGTCTGGGTATGCGGATTAAACCCAAATTTATAAATTCTAAGTCGGAATTATAAAGATTCGGCTTCAGGTATCTTCTAGCCCGTTGTCCACTCATCAAAAGTTAATGATAATTTATTTCATTACAGTATTTTCTGATTTGGGGCACTCATAACCTTGAGTATTTATTGGTTCCCCAATAAATGGATCTATAGTAATTTGTCTTATAGATAAACCATCTAGAGCAGCTAGTCTTGATACAATTTCTTCTGAGTTTTGCCGTCCTACGAACTGTAATATATTAGACTGAAGACCGATTTTTGACCCTTCGTTTTCGTTCAACTTTTGGATGAGGTTATGCTCGCTCTTTAAATGACTTAACAAAAGTCGATGTTGTCCCACCTTATCATTTTGAATTTTTGTGAAATGCAATGAATTTCCAATAAAAATTATAAATTTGAAAATTAGTAGTTTGTCTTCTTGTGTAAAATGTACGTTAAATGATTTCAAATGCAGTTTAGAAAATTACCCGGTTATTTTTCAACAAATACCGGGTTTTCGGTTTTTGGTTTTCATTGAAAACCGGGTTTTTAGAAATTGGTTTAAACCGGTTTGCAACCCCTAATCATGAGGGTCACACGGATTCTTCGAAGATGTTATCAAGAGGTTACAATATAGTCCATAATACTGAGTATTAGACGATCTATTAGCCAGCAACACCGGACCCAATTCTAAATTTTTTATTTAATTTAGGCGGCATCATCATTTCACCTCTATGTGTAATTTATATTCCGACTAATATCATGAGGGCCACAAGGATTTATCGAATAGACTATTTAATACTAGGAGGATGTTAGGAGAATCACCGTAATCCTCATGATATTAGCAAATATTAAGTAGTATCAATATAGGACACTGCCTTGTAAAATTGTGTTCCAAATTTTTTTTCCTATGGAAACTTTTCGCAAGAAACGACCAAAGTGACACCTGTCACTAAGATAAGAGAAAATAAGAACGCGTTTGTCCTATATATAAGCTATTTAATATGATTGATATTAGTCGAAATATATCAGGTGTGTAAATTTGAACGCGGAATTTATAAATAAGTGGCGCCACCTAACAATGTACATTTCAACAAACCACGTCATTGGCGCCATTGTTTTCTTTTGACATATGTCAACAACATCCAATTCATAACACAAGTTTAATACAATAACGGATGTTTTTTATGTGTTAAAAATGTCAAATATTTTGCCTACATATTACGATTTGCGGACATCATTGATTTTTTGTTATCATTTGATAATAAAACTGCTGCGGATCACATCGAATGTTTGTCAAAGCTTCTTGTGACCATGCTCTTGGTAAATCACAAGGCTATGAGTGGTTTAATAAATTCAAAGGTTGTGTTTTTGACGTGAGAAACGAAGAACGTGAAAGACCACCAAATAGTTTGAAGACAGTGAATTACAAGCATTGATGGATGAGAATGACGCTCAAATGAGGGGGGGGGAGGTGGTAATGGGCTCAGCATAAACTGAATGAAAGGCAACTGGAAAATAGAATAACCACTTGCGAAATGTTGCTCGCCAGATCCAAAATTAAATCATTTCTCCATCGAATTGTGACTGGCGATGGGCGATGAAAAATGGATATACTTTGAGAATCCAAAGCGCAAAAAGTAATTTGCGCTTTGGATTCTCAAAGTATATCCAGCACAACCATCGACATCGACTGCAAGGCCAAATCGCTTCGCACTGAAGACAATTCTCTGTATTTTGTAAAATTAGAAAAGTGCGATTTATTTTGAGCTGCTATAACCTGGTGAAACCGTAAATACTGAACGCTACCGACAACAAATAGTTACTTTGAATCGCGTTTTACGTGAAACCAAATTATGATAAAAGGCAACACAAAGTGATTTTCTTTCATGATAATGCAAAATCATACAATTCAAAACCGGTCATGGATAAACGTTGGAAACACATAATTGGGAAATATATTTTCAAATGTGGCTTACTCACCAGACTTGGTCCATCCGATTATCACTTATGCATCGATGGGACACGGACTTGCTGAGAAGCACTCAATTTCTATACGAAAATGTACGAAAATGACTCGAACTGGTTTGCCTCAAAATAAGAACAGTTGTTTTGGCTTGGCATTCAAGCATTGTCAGAAAGATGAGGAAAATGTATAACTAATAATGGGTAATACTTTAAATAAAATACTCTTAACCATTATCATATCATAAAATTTATGTGTACTTTTTACTAAAAAATTCCGGTTTCATATTTACACACCTGGTACATTACTCAAACTGGTGAAAAAAAAAGTTGGCTATGCCACGCCTACTTAAATAACCATGTGAGAAGTGGGAAGACCGATGGAGTATGACAAATAGATAGTCTACCAGTCAGTATTATGGACTATTGAGTCCTCTTGATGAACTCTTCCAAGAATCCCTGTGATCCTCATACTCAAACTGGTGAAATCAGCATGTCATTCAAATTTAATTAGAAACTGAGAGTTGGGGTGACCGGTCAGTGTTAAGGGCTATTGTATTCTCTTAATGACATTTTAAAAGAATCGTAAATCGGAATGTAAATTATTCAAACAGCTGGGGAGATCGCAGGGGAGAACTGGGGATTGTAACCCCTTAATGATATCTTGAAATAATTGTTGTGACTCTTGATATTAGTTGAAATATAAATCAGTAAAGCAGGTGAAATTGGCATGATATACAAATAAAATTTGAAATTGAGAATTGAGGAGATCGCGGGGGAATATCTTATACACAATCTAATACTCAGTATTATGGGCTCTTGGATCCGCTTAATGACATTTAAAAGAATCTCTATGACCCTCGTGATATTAATCAAAATATGGTTTACTCTGGATAATTATGGAGACTGCTGGATTATGGCATATAGACAGTTTAATACTCGGTACAAAGAGCTAATGTACACTATTGAAGACTTCTTAGATAAATCCCTGCAACACTCATGATATTATTAGTCGAAACTGGATGAAGACGCATAAGTTTTAAAATTTTTATTTTTATTATTTTTTAACGTAATCTCTTTTTCGTTTGATACACTTTTCCTAAAGTTTCTGCCATTTCTTAAACCGGCGACAGCATCGTCGTTTGAGCTGATTTTTTTCCTCCAAGCCATATTTTCATGTTGGGGTACCGAAAGAAATCGCAGAGAGCCAGCTCGGGCAAGTACGGAGGGTGCGGGAGCAACTCGTAGCGGAGTGCGCATCGGACTGACACCTTTCTCACACTTATCTTACAAATATAAATTACCGTTCCGTACGTAAGTGGCCTTGCTGCTCATCATCAAAAACATATGTACCTCTCTCTCTCTCTCTTTGGCACTATATCACATTAAGGGATTTGGCCTCCTCAAATAAGGTTTCATAATCAAATTTTCTTTTGGGATAATGAGCGATTAATTCATTGATCCTAAACCAGCTGTGAAATTTTTTCTTGTCACCAAAGGGAATCGAACCAGGGATCTCCGGTCGCTGGATCAAGCATGCTGACCACTTTGCCACCGGGGCGGCAGATGTACCGCCACGTTTAAATTCGTTGAAGCAATATCTCACAATTGTCATAGATGGTGAAGGGTCCCCATAGACATCATCCAACTTCGCTTTTAGTCCTTCGCACGTTTTTTCATCCAAAAATAAAAAACGAACTACGCGTCGATATTGCTATTTTCCCATTTTATTGAGAAACACGAAACACGAGTGATATACAACTGACTGCCAATTAAAAACTAGTCGCAGTGAACTAGACTGAAATTTAGTATGATGTCGTTCAACAGATGACAGTACACGACTGTAATGTCAACATTCTCTCAGCAATGCCACCTGTTTTTAAACACGGGTACTTATTGATCGACACTCGAAGATATATGGCATATGGGCAAATTAGCACTTCTCACTTGAATCTATTTTATCGACATGATGGCATATTAGAACAAAATATTTCACTCAAAATTCTTTTAAGTGATTAGCTTAACAATAATAAACTTGTTATTTGTTAAAAATTTCACTCCCCTAATAAAACTATAAAAATAAAAAAAAATATTATTTCGGTTCTATGATAGATTTTATTGGCAATTTTTTAAGAAAAGTATCTGGGTTTCCAAAAGGTTTGCTTTAGCTTTATATGTCCAAAAATTTTCTGTTAAAAATATTATTTGCGAAAAATTCTCTTTGTAGGGTGTTAAATTTTTGCCCGGGAGTGTAGTTAGATACACGCGGATCAGTCTTCAATCCCTCCGGGTGTGTACGCGCGCGTATTTATAAATATTCGTTTGGAAATCATTAAATTTACCACATATAAGATCTATTGTTGTATTGTTACATATATCGTCTCCATATAACACCCACATACAATTTTATATTATATTTTTGTTTTTTTTGTGATCATCGCGCACCATCATCATTACCATCATCAAAACAGAATAAATTATAACAAAATAAAACTCAAACAAAATTAAAAATCCACCTTTATGTTTCTTGTAAAATAACGTACAGCTATATGTCTACATAATATACACTCGAATATAGAGGTTTGTTATAAAGTGACAAAAAAAATTATAAGTGTTTAATAAAATAATGAATTGATGCCATCCTAAACAGCATCCACATAATATAGTGGACGTTTTTTTTTTTATTATATTTTGTTTCTAAAGATAATTCATTTGACTATCAAATGGGTTTTTGGTTTGGACAAACACCACACCTTTCCGATTGTAACTATTTTATGTTAGGTTTTAGTTATTTTTTTTTTTTTTTGTGTTACTGCTATACACGAAATGCATGTTGAGATGATTATTTTCTAGATGGAGAATAAAAAATAATCAACCACGACAGAGCGTAGTTTTCAATTTACTTAAATACTTATCACACCTGATACGTACGATAAGCTAAATTTTTATTAATGAATGATTTTCATTCAAAATTTCAATTATTACGTACACCTTTATGGAGTGTGTGTGTATACCAACCTATTAACAATATAGTGTGACCGGGTTATAAATAGATGGGTGGAAATATGTGTATGTGATACACTAATTAAATTTTTTAGATAGAATGTTTTAATCAACAGGTTCCAGTGTGTCTAAAGTTTAGCACACTCTTTCTCCGTCACCTGTGCTCGAGAAACTTAATCATTTTTAATCTTTTTAAAACAAGCGTCAGACAAAATAAAATGTATAATGACCTGAGAAAGGTGTCGGTAGTCAAACACCCACACAACGATCATTTATAAAACAAATATAGAAAAGTTCAGTAAAATCAGCCAAACAATAAAAACGGATAACCTAATTCTTTCAATACATAAAATAATTTAAAACTAGCACGGAAAAACGATTTAAAGCCTCAACTAGTCAGACTTAAGAGCTTAAGTTACACGCCGATTGCACCACTTCGGTTAATGCTACAATCGCCAAAATTTTATAGGTTTCTCGTCACAAATAAACAACTGACCTCTAAAATTTTGGCGATCGTACCGCTCTCCTAATCTCTGCTTAGTTCTCTAAATTCATATGAACTTGAAATTCTGAACATTGAATGTGAACCAACTTTTTTGACCATGTCCATCATCCATTTAATGCTAAATTAAAATATTTCTGTTTTATTCTTAATTTTGACAGACCACACCGCTAAATCCTTCTTGAAATAAAAAAGTAACTAACTGGGAACGTTGCTCCAGTAAACTATCGAGTTTACTTCACTCGCCTTGTGTAATTCGATTCGTGGAGGATATTGAGTCTCTTGCAAACTCGCTTTCGAGTGCAATTGAATCTGCGTTTGAGAATCCATGTTCGCTAATTACCATTCAAAAACCTGAGAACAAACTTTTCTGGTGTTCTGGTTGCGCGTAAATATTACAAAAAGAGTCTAAGTTCTTAAAGCTTTGGTAAAGAATGGCAAATGTAGACTTGAAGCGCCTCGTCTACTCAACGAAAAATTAACTTCGTTAAAAAAGGAGGTTGCTGAACTGCTTCTTAGTGCTCTTTTTCCTAGTTGCAACATCATTGGATCCGATTGGTCTCTTTTGCAAGGGCCAATCATACACGAAGTTCTGCATTGGAGTTTATTCTCCTTTGCACCGTTTAAAGGGGGTGGTCCTTATGAAAATTTCCCGCTAACTTACAGTATGGTTATCCTATAATTAAGGCCATGTGCTTCTTTTTTTCCATAAGCTTGCGTGGCCATTGGTTTTATCCCTACCTTGTGGAGAAGGAGTCTAGTCGTTTTTATACCTAAATGTGTCAAGTCTAACTTCACTGACCCTAAGAGTCATGTGACAGATTTGGTATCGACAACACTATCACCAATTAAATTGACTTTCGTGGCTCAAATCACGCATTGCCGAGGTTGAGTTGGATGGGTTCCCAGTTGCTGTAAAAGTTACCAAAGGATGTCCAAAGAGTATGGTGTACTTTCTCCACTGCTGTGGCTCAATGTGATCGATGATCGTTTGGTCTAATTTTAACAGTCTGGGTTTATGCCCAGAAACCATCTCAGGGAAGCTACTCTGCTGCTTATGGCTTGAAATGCAATAACGGCTTGGAATATATTAAGGGCACTCAGAGGACATTGACAAATTCTCAACAAGTATTGCTCGTTAATTATAGAAAAAAATATGGTAGTGACAGATTATTGACTGAGTTCAATTTTTCTAATTCATTCACGGTGGCTTCTCCTTCGATAGAGTTAAGGATGTCTCAAGAATTTAGGGATGAACTGTTCAAATCACTAATTTTCTACTCAACCGGTTTGTGAGACAGCCTTGGTGCAGGCTTCGGTGCCTACTTCCCAAAAGCTTTCCTTTCGGACGTCAAGGGGTACTATTTGTTCAACTTTTCAAGCAGAGATCAAATCTCTGACTCATAGCGTGCTTATGAAGCACTAAGTTATGATTATGAGAATCTCGCATCGTCTCATGTACTGACTGCAAAGCAGTGCTTAACTCTTTGAGTAACCCCTTCGTGGATTGCCATGAGAGGGATTGAGTGTGGAACCCTGGCTGCGTTCCAGCCTTTTAATAAAAAAAAAGTACATTTCATAAATTTATTCAAATTATGAAAGACGATCTCTACCTATAAGTTAGGTAGGATAAATGCAAAGAATTCTATAATGAGAAAGACCGTCGAAGACAGATTTAAGGTTATAACAGCTCCAAAATTTTGTATCTGTTAAAAAATTATTGATTTACTCAGGTAATTTTTAATAAAATTGTATATACCGATGTCTTGGTTGCCTCCACTGCTTTCCTTCGTGATACTATTATGAACAATGAACATTTCGTTCGTTTTCAACCAATTTAGCCAGCATAAGAGTTAAGGAGCGAGAAGAACCCGCTTCACTTGTCCATTAGCCCTGAGAGTGAATGTCGCTACCAAAACGTATTATATACAGTTTTTTTCCACAAAAGATCTAAAGAAATTTGAAGTAATATTACTTCCACGGTTACTGGTTGCTTAATTCAAAGAGCCGATAATATTAACATGAATGATATCGAACGACTGACAACCTTTAGGTATAGGATAATAAAATCATTTATATAAATCAATCCATTGAAGTTCAAATAAAGAACTTTCCCTAGTTCCTAATTCAAATCTGAGGGTTTCAAGTTTAGGATATTTATACTGCAGAATGTCCAGAGTTTGTTTAAACGGCTTTCTCTCATTACTAACATTGACTCAGCTCTGCTTAAAACACTCACGTGCTTCATGTGAGAGCTACCTCTCTATTATACCACAAAGTCAAATTCCTGGAGCTCTAATGCCCAGCGAGCAATCCTAGGGTTGATCAACTTTTTGTTTAGTATAAGAGACAACGCATTACAATCTGTAATTGGAGATGCAAGGTATTCTAATTCATAAAAATGGTATTTTGTTGCGACGTTGTTCTTTTTGAAAAATAACCAATTGAATGATATTTTTGATCTACTTTATTTTGCATATAGATTGCACCAAATCCATCCGCAAAAAGTTAACTAAAAGTAGTTGCCCAATAAAAATTATTAAATGATTCTAATAGCGGTAATCCAAATTCAGACTCAATACTTTTATGATTCAGGTGTTGTAATGCGTAATGGTCCAGATATGTAACAATGTGCTTAACAAACTACCTAAGATAAGAACACATACCGATAAATCGTTGAACTTATTTTGTAGCCCAAAAAATCAATTTCCCTTGTCAACAACCGACATTTATCCAGCCGTAATTCAAGTAAGTTATTCGAAAAAAGTTTGGCAACTTTTTTAAAATGTTAAAATGTTATGCGACAGGTGCAATCATCAAGTCATCTATATAAACTATTATTTCGTTTGAAGTAATTAGATCTTGAAACATTTTGTTAATAAACCTTTGAAATACTGGAGGACCGTTTTCAAGCACAAAAGGCATTCTAACATATACTCAAATTGTCCTATTGGGGTTACAAAACATGTATATATGCATATTACTTAATACAGCCAGCGGCTAGTTTTACGTGGAAGAAACCCCGATTTCAAATCTAATAGCCTAAAATTCGGCCACGTACTCTATAAGAAATAAAATTCAATTCAGTTCGACATACTACGAAAATTAAAAAATCTACTAGCTAGTTATAGCTTTTTCAAATAGGATACTTGATTTAATTTTGCTAAACCAGTTTAACTAATCCACAGTCTGTACAGCAGGTCTACTACGTATTCCGATCTGGATATAAAACCGATCTGAAACTTAAATCTCTTCCTAATTTGAATCAGTACTGTGTAAAGTTTTCAGATCGAATTAAAATGTTGTCATATTTCGATCTGATTTGTAATGTCAAATTATTTTTGTGAATAAAGACAAAAACTTAGTTAATTTTCAAAATAAAGGTGTTTTACTTTTTGTGTGTGAGAAAATGGATTCTATCGCAATATATTTAAGTAGTAGTGATGATGATAGTGAAAATGAGGTATCTATGGCCATTCACAGAAAGATTCCGGGTTCTTAAAATTATTTCGTCTGTCTAAAAAAGGAAGTGAAAAGGTATTTCTATGAAAATTATAGAATTCCCAATGTAATAGGTGCTATAGATGGAACCCATATACAATTGATTCACATCATAAAATGACCATTAAATAAGTAGATAGGCGTTTTGGTGGGTCGTCTCACGATTCTTTTGTGTGGTCGCTAAGCCAAGAAAGGGTCTATTTCCAAGATTGTCACTCAAAAGGCGAACACAAAATTGGCTATTAGGTAATAAAAATAAATTATGTTTACTCGTAGTTTGTTTTGTTTTATTTTTGTTCAATTTAATATGAGATTCGGGATACCCACTTGAGCCGTGGCTGATAACACCATATCGTGTAGCCCCAGATGGAAGTGCAGAGGCGAAATATAACAATATCCACCCCAAAGCGCGGTCAATAATCGAAGGGTGTTTGGAATGTTAAAAAGTCTAGAGAGCTGCACTATTCGCCAGTAAAGGCAATTAAAATACTTGCATTGCACAATATTTGTGCAGCGTACAACGTTACATTTGAAGACATTGTCAATTGTGATGATGTACATGTAATAATTAATGAAGAAATTGGACAAATTAATGTTGAGCATTCAAATAACTCTCTATCTGAAAATAAATGCAAAGCAGATTCGTGATCAAACACGAGACATTTTGTAATTTTCAAATATTTTGTATTTCATTTTTATATCTGGTATGAGTTCATTTTACATTTTTACATATAATTTCATTTTTATATTATATTTTATAATACCTAAAATTTAAAAAAAAAATAATAAATTAAATAAAGAATTACTTAGTCTCATAAATTTGCAATATCGTATTTTATAGCACATACATGTTAACTTCGTTTATTGGAGTTTTATGGCCTTTAAGCTAAATTCAATTTAATTTCTTCGATTTCAGTAGCACGTTGTTTAATTTTTAATTTTTCGTATTGTAGTTGTAGCCTATTAAATTCAGTATTTTGTTCTTTTATAATTTTCACGTATTCTTTTTGTATAGCATTTGATTCTTTTTGAAGCTCAATTCTACTTGATGCAGATTTTTGATACTCCTTTTGATGCTACCCAGGTTATCAATAACTGAAATGTGGAACTCCTTTTGTAGGGCTATTTGTTCTTCTAACAATTTAGTGTTATTTTGTTTTTCTGCAGATTTTTTAGGCGTCCGAATTCTTGGAGTTGCAGGTTGCGTTATACAAGCTGGTTCGTTAACTAAAATGTTATTTTCAAATAGATATTCAATTTCGGTATATAAATCATCATGATCGGTCAGCAATATCAAATTTGATGGTTCATTCGAAATTGTAATATTTGATGCAAAACCGGTCCAAATGATCTGGCATTAAAGACACCGGAAAAAATTAATTCCATATTTAAAATTTGGACTAGCTTCTCCTCTTTTGGAGTCAATGGAATAAATTTACTGGGCTCACCTGCGTAATTTCTTTTTCAACAAATCTGTGTATGTGGCCCACACCTTAAAGTATAAAAAATCTACGTCCATTACTGGTGGGCCCAATAAATTTAGCTCCAGTTCAAGTAGTTTTTACAAGTTGTTGCTCTTAGTTTTTGCTTGAGCAATTTTTACATAACCTTTGGCAAAATCACTATTTTTTCTAATAATCTCAATTAGGGCACAAACTGCTCCGGTTTTGTTTAATACCGGAGCTCCTAAAAATACAAATAATACGGTGTTTCAATAACTGTACTGACTTTGTAAAAATTTATCAACAATAAATATTAAAAATAATTCGCTCTGTAACTTTTAAAAAACTATATTTTTTTGTATGGGTTATGCACTATCGGAAACACTTTTGATATCAAATTTGCTATCAGATAAATTTATTTGATGTTCGCCTCGTTTTAGTTTGAATATCGAAATACGCAGTACGGAAAAAACAAAAGTATTAAATGATATTTATTATCAAAAACAGTTTTTTTTCAGACCGGAATACGCAGTAGACCTAGAAGCTATTATTTTAGTAGTAAAATTTGTTTTTCCATAAATATATGCTAATACATCCTCTATAACCAGTAGAGCATAATTATCTGTAACTGTTACTTTATTGAGAGTTCTATAATCTATACATAACCTTTTTTCAGTACTATTAAGTTTGTTTAATTGCACAATTGGAGAACCGAGACCGTATTCTTGAAATCGGTGGAAATTTCCCCAATCGGAATACAATTTGCTTTGAAATTTTCTATATTATTTGAATTTTTCGCCGGCTACTTTAAACATTTTTTTCAAATTTGTTTTCAAGTTTACTAATATTTGTTTCCCTACTAAGGGAATAGTTTCGAGTCGATTTACCCAGTCGGAATTTTACCCCTAACGGACTAATTCTCGAGTAAATCGTTTAGTACGGTAAATTAAAATTTTAGTAAAAATTACCTTTCAAACTGTTCCAATTCAATAGTAAATTAAATTGAGTAAATGTGGCTCAAAGGGTCGAAACAGCTCATAGGAATATACAAAAAATGATGTTTAGGTGCATAAACTAATGTCAAAATATATAAAAATGCATTTTGATAAATATCCTACATTTTAGAACACTATTTCTATTTACCGCATACACTGTTAAAAATTGCATTTACCCTAGATTGGTCCACAGCCAATTTAGAGAAATTCAAAGCAAATTGTATTCCGATTGGGGAAATTTCCACCGATTTCAAGAATACGGCCCCAGTATAAGTGGAATCGCTTGTCCTAATTTCTCTTATAGTATTTTCTAATAAATCTTTGATCATATCTGATAGGATTTCACGCTCTACGACTGCCATTCGTCGTGAACACTATAAAAATATTCATTCGAAAACAAATCGATTTTCATTTCAAATTTCAGTTCTGGCTCGCCGAAGGATTGTTACTTTCAAAATAATTATTTTTCAAATCAAATATTCTTACGGTAATCTACCTAGAGCCGATTGGTAACATTTCTAAGTGATCAGAAATGTTTCTTGCACGAAACTATCGTCTCCAACATTATCCGAATTATTTTGGTAACTAAATTTCTATCTATCGTGCCTTTCGTATCACTTGTTAATTGAACTTCTAATTCACCTGTACTGAATTTCGTATCATACACAAATTTAAAAAATGACGGGCCGCAAGGAAATTCTGGTTTGATGACAAACGTTATACATGGCTTTATACCATAAATATTTTAAATGGTATGAGAAAACCATAAAACCGATTCCGATTTGATGGCTGAGAAAATAAAACTCAGAATTAATGTTAAAAAAGTCGGCAATTTTTTTATCGTGATTTTTTTTAGTACAGCGCGAATTCATGTTTGATTGAATTTATAGTTTTTTGGTTGATTTTTGTTCAAAATTGAAATATAATGTGATATAGGATAATAAAATAGTAAAATATGTTATTTTTTTTAGTTTATTTTAAAAATACTCGGGCTATACATCGTTTCTTATTGCTCTGCCAAATTTTCAGCTGCGCTACGTCTTCCTCTCGTTGCAACGGACACCCATTTAAAATTAATATGTTGTGCGAAATCACACATCAATTTATTATTAAAGTGAATTTTTGAGGAGTGTAATATGAGTTGCCGACTGAGGCAGCAAAATCTAGATTTCAAGACACCGATGCATCTTTCAACAATATGCCGTGTTTTTTATGGCTCACATTATAAGCATCTTCATGGGGCCCTATTCCTGAATACGATACGAAAACGAAAGTACAAGATTCGTGTTTGAATTGAATCAGATTCGTACGATTCTTATTGGTAATTGAATAGACGTTTTATACTGTCGTTTTCGTATCGTATTCAGGAATAGGGCCCCTGTACATTAGATGGTGGTGCGAATGAAGGCATCAGCCTTGGTTGAAGCCCGTATCCACTATCACCTAAACGTACATAGTTTAAACATTTAAACTTAATTCAATGTGTGAGTATTTGCGAATATCTTAGCGAGCAACCTCATATTTCTGATTCCGTTGTCATATGCAGTCCTTAGTTTTCGCTTAGCAACCGAAATACTCCAGACAAAACGTATCATGGGATAACCCACCGTAACGTGCGTTGACGTTCATAATTTTGTGCAGGTTTTCTTGAGGAGTAATATACGTGTTCAACGTCATTCAAGGCTTTTTAATTGATGACTCCTGGAAATTTATTATAAAATTGCTTTTATAAAACCTATTATAAAATTGCTGCTTACGTTCCGTTATTTCTGATGGATCTAGCTAGAACTGAACAAATTCTCTGGCCAAATTATCTTCAATTACATGAGATCGCTAAGAAAAAGTCTTGTCCTGTAGGCCACTGGTAGCAACCAACAGAGAGAACCCGTAAATAATATAAAATTCACAGCGTACAATTTAAACCGTGTATTCGATTCGAGCCCGAGGTTGCATATGCGGTTTTATAAAGTTTATTAATATACTGCATATCGGCTTACTCAACCGAAACAACCTTTGAAATTCAGCATCCGTTGTTGCTTCAAATGGGTCACTAACATTTCTGAGGTTACTAGGGATTTTGACAAGCCGTAATCTAAAATAAATTATTTAACTTATTTATTGGCATCGCTTTATTTTATATGTTTATTTGTAACGGATTGCTTGGTTTTGGATACCAGGTGGTATGATTATTGAGTTTTGGGTGTGGCTCTTCGCGGCCGTGTTCCAGTTTCCGAAACATTAAGCCGACTACGGTTACCTAGTATGAAAAAACATGAGCACGAGATTGTTCTAGGGTACACATCTCTAGCACTTTGAAAAATTTACTCCGACATAATTAACAGTAATAAGAATAACAGCCGATATAATAATATCAGCGGAAAAGAAGAAAAGATTGCAGCGCTCGACTGAGTGCTTACGCGGGTAGCGGGTTGCAAAATTATGTAGCACTCACAATACAATAATCCAAAATATCTCTTTTTTCGTGTGAATATTAATTCGTTGTGAATATTAAAGTGTCCTATATGCCACTTGTAAAATTGTTGGGAAATCAATTTTTTAACTTTAAAAGAACATTTGCTTGGTTTGCAGATACAATTTCAAGTCGATGTTAATTTTTTCGATGGTTTAATCATTTCTTTATTTGAATCTTGTTCCTAAATTTTGCTAAGTCATACCGTTTTAAAGAAAATTAATATTTACGGAAAAGTGGTGAAAATGGATATTGGACACCTCCCATATATTTGTAAAGCTCATACATATTTTTTAAAATCTAATTCAAGTTTTCCATAGATATTGGACCTTAACAATAGAAAAATAAAAACATTTTCCTAGAAAAAAAAATATAATTCAATATCTTATTACTATCTTATATATTGTATAACATCAACAAAAAATTAAAAGCCTTATACCAGTAATACATGCATGGTAGTGGCTAGTACACTACGAGGTCCCACTTCGCATCGCTATTCGGTTTTACACGTAGGACGAAAACTGTGCAATATCATTTTTTAAATAGTTCACTATGCGTCGAAATTCAGTTTCCGTCTCTACGTGTAGAACCGAATAGCGATGCAAAGTGGGACTTTCGTGTAATTATTACAATAACATTTCATTATTTATAAAAACTATAAAAAATAATCACCAGTATTTGAGATTGCAAGAAGTTTCTATACGTTTCTAATCAGCAAAGTGCACTCAGTTGCAGCTATAATTTAATTTTCCAAATGTCGCAAGAGATACAGAGTTATGATATTCATTGTGCTTAAGATGTCTCTCGATTGCGCTATGGACTGAAACTACCTCTTGAACTCGTGGATGTCCTGGTACAGAAAAACGTTGGACTAAGCTGAGAATTTGATTATTTTCATAAATTTTCAACAACGCTAAAGACGTTATAAAACTCCGATTCTGTGGAACACAGTTATCCGACCACAGAATAATTCTTCTCACACTAGGATCATCGTTTAGAATAGCTTTCAAGCGGCAATATGTGGCAATAACCCGTTAAATTAAACAAATTTAATTTTCTTTTATAGAAGAAGTTGGATGCGCTTCATTTTGGTAGATTGAACATGTTTTGCAAATCGTATGAAATAATTTCCCCAGTCGAGTCGAGTTTAACCAAGTCCTTATCTGTCTATTGCGTTCCTTGGCGCTTCCATTGAGTTCCTTGTGTTTTAAATATTCTGCTGTTGTTTCTGCTTTAGTTTGTTCATCAGTTGGATTTGAAGTACTTTGATACGTACAGCATGTGTCGCATAAATCTTTTTAAGGAACGAAAAACGATAGGCTGTACTACGCAACTCATAATGAGTTTTCTTTTTAATACAGAGGTATTGTATTTAATGTTATCTGAATCATTCTTCAATTTAAACAATTTATACATTATTTTATGGAAAGTCCAGGATCCAAATATTGTCTTTGTGTATTAGCTCTCAAGTAATGCAAATCGATGCAAGTGTGTGATTCAAAGTGTTCTCGAATTTTCTGAATATTTTCATTACAGTTTTCTTCATAAATGTGAAACCTTTTCGTTGATTTTATCGGTACAGTGCGCTATGGTCAAATTTTGTTTTAAAAACATAGTAGATTGTTGGCTGAAATATGGATAATGTGTTAAGAAAAAACAATCGACATACTCCTAGCTAGCTTGCCATGTTCAAATGGAATAATTAATCGTATTTTGTCTTCGCGACGTTTCCGAGCTTGTTGTTTTCCGCTTAGCTGGTACCATAGTCACATATTTTGTATAAAATATTTTTTTTTTCTAGGTCAGACAATACCCCAAAATCACTGTGGATTTGTTTTCGGGTTGACTCCAGAAAAAATGTTGTACAATAATTATACGCACAGGCTTTGTCACATTTTGGTGCTTTTACGTTTTGGCAGGAACTATTTGGCCTTTCGCATAGTCCTATATCCCAGTTTTTATGGTTATAGGACATTTAAAGAAAAACTGTCATTATTTTTTTGTTCTGATTTTGTCCTATTTCCATATATGTATATGGGATATGGGACATATAAGAATAAAAAATAGTAATGTGTAGTATTATAGTATTACTAATATAATATGTAGTAAAACATGATATAGGACAATTAAACATAAAACAGACGACGAAAAAACATGAATTGTGGTTTATAGGACAACAGCATAAAAAAAATATTTTGGAAACTACTATAGATAGGAAAATTCTGATAAGAGATTCTGAAAGACCACAGTCAAATTAGTAGGACTACATTTAAATTTCATTTTTGCTAAAAATGGTCAGTAGGACACTTTAATATTTATGCGATGAAATGAAAGTTTACCTTACAAATTATTTATCCAAAGTATCCGGAGTAGGTACACACCTGTACTTCTTCCCTCTCCTGATCCTCAAATAGTGTTGACGTTGTGTCCAGTTGTAGCTGTACTGCATCCAGTACGTCGAAGAAATTTTATTAAGCCCAACAGAACATTAAGGATTGTCCAATTTGCTTTAATTTATTTAGCGTCTTCTATATCCAACCGTAATATATTCGGCGAACCAAGTATGGGTTATCTGGATACCGACTGGTAATAGTGGTTCGAAGAATTTGAAGTTTTAGCCAACTATTCCATTTAAGAAAAACACTCGAAGAAACTTATAACTCGAAGGCGTATTAATATTTTATAAGTTTTAATTTATTTTATTTAATATATTTAATTTTTATAATATAATAATTAGGATTTTTATTATATAAATTATTATAATTTTATATCGAAGAATTTAATTTGTTGTATAAACAAACGATCTTTATTAAACAAAATTTACAAGAATAATAATAATTTCTAAATAATTTAAAAAACAAGAAGCTTATCGCTTGTACATATATAATTTAAGTACATAGATTTTGGTATGCACATACATTTATAATACTATATACATTGACTAATTGTGCATTCTTGTACAATTCTATTTATATACAATTTATATACAATTTCGTTATGCCCAATATTTATTACAATTTAGATATATAATAATATATATATAACAAATTATTTGTATGAGTACTATATACATACAATGTTTATGTAATATTATAAGTGAAATAAAATATAATTCAATATATTATGTATAAATAATGTTCAAAGTATATATTAGCAATTATAAATTATAAATATTTACGTACATAATATTATGGGATGTGCACCATACTTAAATTGTAACTTATTATTTTGGATGCCTTAACATACCCGCACCCTTGAAATAACTAATTCAACATAATATTACCAAATATAATTATTTTTTAATTTTATACAATCCAAAATACATATATATATTTATTCTACCTAGCTTTAAATAGATTATTTTTAATTCTAATACAAAATTCAAAAACTTAATATTAATTAAATTGTTTAAGATTTAGTTACATTTTTCTTAAACCAAAGTGTATTTTCATCATTAATTCAAGGAATATATTTTATTGTAAGGTTTCATTTGTTGTTTCAAGTGGTAGAATACTGATTTTTGTGATGGATCTTTTAAATGTAGATTTAGCAGTTCTTATTGTTACAACACGAACCCGATTATCAAGCCCTGGATGCAGCTCAACTATTCTGCCCAAAACCCAATTTATAGGTGGTACATTGTCTTCATGGTCAAGAACCAAAGATCCAATTTTGTAGTGTTCATTAGAAGCTTTTTGCCATTTATAACGTTTTTGAAGTTCATTGAGATGTTCAATGTGCCAACGTTTCCAGAAATCTCGGAACATCTCTTGTATCTTTTGATACCTTGACAACCTATTAATATTTAATTCTAGCATTAAAGATTCAGGAAGTGCCAGTAAAGTTTGAGAGCCACAATGTAGAAGTCTTAAGTGAGCAGATTGAAATAATAGTTTACCAAATAAATGATTGCTTGGAAATACTAGCAGATATTTGTAATCTAGTGTGTAGTCTAGAGTTGAACCTCGAAGACGTCTGCCAACACGAAGAAGTCCTAGCTCATCAAGAAATGAGCTTAATAATTTTAAATTGCTGGAGATTTTAAGACTTGTATACCTTTTAATATTTTGAGCATCATTGCCATATTCAACCTGCTGTACTATTTTCACAAGACTCATTAATGAAATATTAAATTCACTGCTATTTAGCTCGCCTGAAATTTTTTCCTTTTCCTTATCTTTAAGATTATTTATGAATCGAACTATGTATGCTGTAACACGAATAAGTTTAGTAAACGAGGAATATCGCTCAAATAAGTTCCAATGCGGTTCCGTGTTACAAACTAAAATTGAAATATTTTTACGAATGTCTAAATTCAACAAATCTGAGCTAATTTTTTGGTTAGGATTTTTTGGCCAATGACATTGATCTTCAAGTAAAAATGAAGGACCTGACCACCATAACCTTTGTTTCAGAAATTCATTTGGCATTATGCCACGAGAAACGAAGTCAGCAGGATTTTGTGATGTTGGAACGTAGCACCAACTGTGTAGTGTAGAAAGTTCTTCAATTTGTGTAACTCGATTTGCCACAAATGAACTGAATTTAGCTGGTTCAGATTGAAATCGAAATAGAGTGACCTCAGAACTTGACCAAAGATACATGTGGTTACAACGAGTATTAAAACTTTCAATCACCTTGAACAAAATCTTGTCAAATACATCCTGCAAAATATTCCAAGACAGTCCAAGTACTAATAATACGTCTGATATAGCTTCCGAAGATAAAGAAATAATATATATATTCGAGGGAAATTTTGACAAACCGAGGTGTACTATATTGTCATTTACAGACAGCGAAACCGAGTGTTGACCGGATGGTAATCGTATTTGGTGCTTGACGTAATGCTCTTCGCAAAATTTTTCTTTAAAAGAATAGTGGTTTTTAACCGAAATTGTTTCTGAACCCCAACAACGTTGTATATGGTTATGTAGGCTTTTATTAGAGCATAAGACTGCAGATAGACATTGGTCACTAACACGAGTAGATGTCACACGGCCACTTATGACGTATCCAAACACGGTGGGATAGAAAGGTGGAAGATTTTTCAGCACTGTTATGGAATTACCATTAAATAATTCATTGTAAATTTCTGCACCAAGCAAAATATCTATTTTATTGGGTACATGAAAATAAGGATCTGCCAGTTCAATTTCCGCAGGTAAAAGACGCAGATTGAAGTTAACTGGACTTGCTGGTAAATGATTCGTGATTTTTGGGATTACAAAGAAATCTAAGTTTATAGTAAAATTTGATACTCTCGATGATATAGTTAGATAAACCTTTGAGTTGATTCTTGTTTCCGTGCCACCAATTCCAGATATAATTGTGTTAGTCATTTGCTTTCTGAGTTTTAATAAATTTACAAGACTTTCAGTAACGAAGTTGAGATGTGAACCGCTGTCCAAAAGTGCCCTACACAACAAGTAATTGTTGGACCCAGCTGTAACATTGATTAAAGCCGTTCCAATTAAAATTTGTTTTACATTTTTCATTGGCTTATGTATTAGTTTGCACGACGATATACCTGTTGTTTGAACAACATTTGACTCCGAAGATTTATTTGGATTTAGTGAGCCACTTTGATCAGGTTCATTACCATTAGGATATGAGTTTCCTGCATTACCTTTATGCCGATCAACATTTGATGTTAAACCATAATGAAGCAATTTATTGTGTTTAAGTGAACAAATACTACAAGGAGGTTTATCGCAATCACCAACCGTATGTTTGCAAATTAAGCAATTTGTGCACAATTGATGATTCCTAATAAATTGGTAGCGCATTTGTGGTGTGACTTTAACATCTGAAAATTCGGGACAATTAGATATTATGTGTGTTCCACTACAATAAGAACACTTGAAGCTATTTGATACTAATGAGGTAGATTTTGGGTTACAATACTTGAACCTTTTGCTATCAACTGATTGTTTTGTATTCGTGCTATTTAAGGCTTCCAAAATTCGAACACGATTTTTAAGAATAGTAACAAATTTGTCAAATGTTAATAACTTGTTACTCTCAGAATTTTTGATGACATGTACCTTTGAAGAATTGTCCAGTTTTTCAGTTAAATGATGAACCAGCATTAAATCCCATGCATCCACTTGAATGAGTAGAGACTTTAATGCATTATAATTTTTAATCGAATGATCAATGAAAACTTGCAGAGATAATGAAGAATTTTCGTTTGGGCTCTTGATATCATACAATGCCTTCATGTGAGCTTTTTGAATTAAAATTGCATTATCATACCGATTGCATAAAATTTTCCAAGCAGCTTCATAGTTGTCTGAAGTTACAGGAAGATTTTCAATAAGATTATATGCCTTGCCCGAACGAATACTAGATGTTAAATAAACAAATTTAACTGTTGAATCAATGTTAGTTTTATTGTGAATGATATCGCGAAAGACATCTCTAAAGGCCAACCAATCGCTTTCCGATCCATTAAATGTCGGAAGCTTAAGTTCTGGTAGCTTTATTGACATAGACGCGATGCTTTGTTCCAGCATAGTGCTGTTGGTCGAAGATTCAAAGTTAACCCCTTCCTTGGATTGACTTTCAAGTTTTTTCATTTCATGAAGTTTATTCATTAGCGTACTTTCCACATATTCGTAATCCTCTTCGAATGTCACCCGTTCAGACGAAGCACTTTCATCCTGAATTTCTATTTTTAATTGAACTAGGTGATATTTATCATACATTAATTGTAGGCGGCGAATATTAGATTCAATTGACCCTAAAGAGGTAAGCGTTGGTAATTTATTGCGAAACTGAGTAAGCTGGCCTTTAAATGCACGACGTTGGCGCTTCAGTAAATCTAATTCCCTTTTCGAAGATGCTTCACTACCTAATTGGGTTTCAGTATCAGACATTTTGTAGCTCTGAAGGTTTAAACGCTCACGAAAAAATTGATAAATACAGTATTTTACCAAAGAAACACAACCTTTTAAACTATTTTAACTTCAACGAATGATGAAAATTCAATTTAGTGAATGAAAATTTAAATGGTTTCAGAATGAAACAAAATAACACTTACTCTAAATTGGCGCAAAAATTTTAAAAACATAAATTTAAATAAAAATTTAATATTAATAATTTGAATATGTACCTTTAGCTATATTGTTGACAACTGCAAATGTGGTTGCTGGGTTGACTGTATCCAAATTTAATAATCCAAAATCCAACTAATTTTGCAATCCCGTAATGATTATTGGTGTTGAAAATCGCCACTTGTGATTTTGCACCAAACCGTACAGCCTTCACTCCCAACGGTACACCAAATAACACACTGTTAAATGGATTCCAAATAAAAACCACGTTCTCAGAAATATATTATTGTTCCGATTCTCGAACTGGAACGTAACCACAACTGGAAATTCGACGAATATAACGTTGACCAAAATAAATGGTAACCGTTGTTTTGCGATGTTACACTGCTTGAGGTTATACTGCTACAGCATGTGATGTATGACCTCGATGAGTTGATTTGACCTTGTGGTTAATAGATTCGACAATCAACACGTTTTACCGGAAAAATCGTAAGGTTGATTTTATTAATATTGTGTTTGTAGCAGGAAACATATATCGAAGAATCAAAATTATATGCTGCTATTTCCACTGCTTTGCGAAGATGGTTTACGTAATTTTATCATAAACCCGTGTTTGAAGATTCCTGTGCCAATCTCGACTGATTTGTATATGCGTCAGCGTACAACTGCACCAACTTATACATATACCAGAAGAACTGCTCACATTCGATAAGTAATAACTGAAGTTGGTACTGCACTTCACGAAATAAATTAACAGTAAATGCACCAACAAAACTACAAGTGCCTTTAAAACGTACGATGAGTGTTGCACTATAGTTTGTTTTATTTTTGATACCAAATGACGAAGAGATTAATTTGCAAAATGGTATCACAATTTATGATTTCGAAGACGTTAATTGCACTTAGTTGTAAACGGTGAACTGTTTTACCGCATGAATGAGCGGAATTTTTTAAACACAGTCACTTGATTTATTCACTAGCACGTTTTACTTTTTAATATATTTAGAGCAATAAGGCACTCTAAATTAACTTTGCACAGATATTAATGCCGCATCCGTTTCGAAGGACCAAAATAAATGGTAATAGTGGTTCGAAGAATTTGAAGTTTTAGCCAACTATTCCATTTAAGAAAAACACTCGAAGAAACTTATAACTCGAAGGCGTATTAATATTTTATAAGTTTTAATTTATTTTATTTAATATATTTAATTTTTATAATATAATAATTAGGATTTTTATTATATAAATTATTATAATTTTATATCGAAGAATTTAATTTGTTGTATAAACAAACGATCTTTATTAAACAAAATTTACAAGAATAATAATAATTTCTAAATAATTTAAAAAACAAGAAGCTTATCGCTTGTACATATATAATTTAAGTACATAGATTTTGGTATGCACATACATTTATAATACTATATACATTGACTAATTGTGCATTCTTGTACAATTCTATTTATATACAATTTATATACAATTTCGTTATGCCCAATATTTATTACAATTTAGATATATAATAATATATATATAACAAATTATTTGTATGAGTACTATATACATACAATGTTTATGTAATATTATAAGTGAAATAAAATATAATTCAATATATTATGTATAAATAATGTTCAAAGTATATATTAGCAATTATAAATTATAAATATTTACGTACATAATATTATGGGATGTGCACCATACTTAAATTGTAACTTATTATTTTGGATGCCTTAACACCGACGATCGGAGCAAGTTTTCTGATGTACGCTTATAAGTTTTGCACGTGCGAAAAAATAGTTGAGGGATGTTAAATGAGCCAGTACGTATTTTCGGTCTGATAAGTCAAATTTTTCACCCAGAAGCGTGGCACAAATAAAATAATTTAGCATAATTAAATTTAGCAAAACAACATTACACAAATTTCAAACTTCTTAAGCCGGTGATATAATTCGCTAAATCTATATGTTCTTGTGTCATACTATAGGTATAAACAAGATGTGAGTTTTTACAGTTTGGTCGTTGCAACCTGATGAGCAGACCAACTTTTTATCAGCACGAAACCAAACTGCCAAGAAAGAAGGAGGGCTGGAGAGGAGGTTCTCATTTTGTAAGGGTTTTGTGTATTTTACTTAATGACTCTGGGGTTCGAAATGGACGTGGTTAATTTTCTACTTTTTGTGGTAGATATTTATTATAAGTACATGAAGAAACATTACTTCTTTGGTTTTTGATGACTTGAATAGGAGAGGAAATACATAATTTTCTATTTTTTCAAACCGCATGTGAAAACGTAGTTTATTGTATTGAACATATTTGAATTGAAATTTTCCCCATTTAGATTCATATGCGAACAACGTATTCTTATCATTAATGTTGCATTTTAAATTTAAAAGAAAAGAAAACACTATTAAATTAAACTTTTAAATTAAAAACCTCAGCAATACATTTAAATTAATTTATCAAAAATTAATATCTCTAATTTAAAGTTAATTGTTTTTAAATCTATATTTCAATTAAAAAAAAACAAATACGATTTTAAAATGATCGTTTTCAATTCAAAATATTTCATTGTTGCTTGGAAAACGTATATGAAATTTTTTAAAATGAAACGTTTTTTTTTATTTTTAAGTTGTTTTTTCTCTGAGTGACTTGTTTTTATTTTATTATTTTGTAAATCACATCGGTTTACATCGATACAGTCTTAACTTATCGATAAATATCAATAAATAAAAATATTTATTTATGCGCCACAATGTTGCAAAACACAAAAAAAAATATATGACCATTACTGATAATCGCCAAAAATTATATATCGACTGTCCTTGTTCTATCCGATCGAGCTGTCTTTTGTATCATATCTTCGTTTTTTGTTTTTTTTTATTGTTTATTGAGCGAAAGGGGTTAAACGGGTTGTTTAATTTTATACTAATAATTATGAAAATGTATTGTTGTCTTTTATTAACCATCAACAATCATAAATACCATCCATCATCATCAATCATGTCACCAAAGATACATTTGTCATGTAACACAGAAATCATTTTTGCTAATAGTATGTCTCGATAAATCGTTACATATTTTACCTTCGATTAGGAGCTGTTCTTCTTTGACCCCTCAAAATAATGTACATAGTCCATATTATAAATATTTTTTATTATTATTATTGTATTTATATTTTTATTTAATAATATAATTTGAATGTTTAGAAAAATATTATTATTTGAAATTTACAAAGCGCTCCCGATAAGCTAATGCTCATGTTGTAAAAGTTATAGCAAGTTAAAACACAGTAGTAGGAACGGGACTCAGAAATTTGATGATAATAAGAATTGATTAGTCGAAAAAAATCATATAATTTTGCCATTGCTATTTGTCAGCCGGAATTCACCAGCAGGGTCACACCCGGAAAATCGCACCTAGATTTGTACCACCTACTTTCGGATCCCGATTTTGCACTTGCCCACTCGGCACTCTGTTTCCTTTTTAGATCCGTTGTTTACGGTTGACGGACATGTGACCAACTTCACCACCACTGCATGCACGTTTAAATTTCCTCTATCATATGACCAATAAATAATACGTCTTCAGAAGATATGCAATCAAACTAAACAGTTCATCTTCTTCTAGCCTCAACTGATTCAATAAGATTATTGTATCCTGATAGTAACATACAGTTTTTCGGAAGCTGTCCATTTTCGTTGCTCCAATCGTCATCGTTGCTCCAACTAAGAAGGGCGCATGTCCTACATTTTACGCATTTCATACAAAATGTCAAAATGTCTTCCATCCCAGAACTGATATATTCAGATTTAGAGTGAAACCAGTCAGCAGCTTTTCCACTCAATTTATTAAGTACCTCTATTTTAACTTCAGCCGGATTCGGCTTGTACTTATGTAGTATGTAATATTTCTTTTGAAGCGAAAGGCCGAATAAACAATGGACGTTTCACTTGTATCTTCCGCCAAAATCTGATGAACCGCCTCGAGCTTTTGTGTCATTATCGCGTTGTCCTGCTTCATGCCATACTTATAGATTTTTCTTTCAGCTTTATCGGACAAAATATTATTTTTAATGGTAATTAGAAAAACCTTTAAAAAATTGCGGACGATTATGAAATACTACTAAATTAAATGTGTTGGCTGTAATACACATATTACATAGTGAGAATTTCCTGAAGTTTCTGATTTGGTGATATAATTCGCCAAATCGATAGGTTCTTGTTTTGTACTATCGGAAGAAAGCAAGAGTTGGATTTTTGTAGTTTGGTCGTTGCAACCTAATAAATAGACCATAACTTGTTATCAGTACGAAACCAAGCTGCCAAGAAGCTACCTAAGGCAGTTCTCATTTTTGTGAGGGTTTGTGTATCATTCTGTTCACAAGTGCCCTGGGGATGGGGGAGTGCATTTTTTCTACTTCTGCTTTATCGGACAGCCGAAAGAAAAATCTTACAAAAATCGCAGACGATTATGAAATACTTCTAAGTTATTTATTCATCCGTGCACAAATTTCTTTTATTTCCCGAAACACGAGGACAATCAAAATATATATATACTTTTGCACAAACAAGACTCCTGATAATTATAGGATTATTCTTCTTAATATTGCTCCAGGTTTGATCGAAAGTTACCCATACCTTTGGACAGTTAAACTTTTACACTATTGCCAGAAGTTGTTGAAAATTGTCAGATCTGTATTGCTACCAGCACAATGTTATCAGACGATCAGCTCAGTTAACCTCAAACCTATACGTAAGAGGGAAATTTTTCAAACGCCGATTATGACGTTTGATACTTTAACTTGCACAAGATCGTGAAAACATTTACCAAGTCTGCAACAATTGATTCTAAATTTAAGTTCACGTCTTTGGCGTCTAGTCGGAAACCCATAAATTGTATAACGCACAATACAATTTCTAACAAAACCTTTATTGTATATACATATATCTGTTCCATCCTCTGCGCGGTAATATAATTATTTAATGCACAATTCGGTTGTAACGGAAGTAGTATTTACCTTTTTGTTCATATTCAAAAAAAATATTATATTTTGTTAAATTTTCAAGTCACGTTTAAATTGTTAAATTTTTATTTATGTATTGTATGTACCTACATACATCTATCGTATATTATTGTAAAAAAAGACTCGTAAAGGAAATACTATGCCATTTAATCATTACGATTAAGCCCAGCAGGTGTTAATATATATAACTTTTACCTCTGTTTATCTAGGGTTAATATAGAGTTTGTTACACCAACACGACCAAAATGCAAACGAAACATCGAAAAAGAAACTCGAAAATTTATGAATGAATAACATTAATAATAGAAATCTTGTGTTGGTGGTATATATTTGCTTTTCTTAAATTAAAAAAAAAAAAAAAAAATTAAGAATAACAACAATAAAATACAGTATACGAAGAAGTTGTGTCCCAAACCAACAATGGTTGGTATTTAGGTAGATGAAAATTTATCTTTCTACCTGCTAAAATTATAAGTGTTTTAAAAATGTTTCGTCTTATGTTTGTTTTCTCATTTTATCATCGTAATGATCGTATCATGTATGTGTGTGTGTATATATATATATATTGTGCATAGGTAATTAAAATAAAACCTATAAGATCCGAAACAGAGATTAGAGAAACGTATCTTTGCGCGTATCATTTTGTCGAATAAATCATAAATCAATTGAGGTAAACACAAAATATGTATGGATATTGTGCAATATTGTTTAAACCCGTGTAACTGTTGTCTTACCATATTTTAAACATAATATGGTATATCGCCCACCTACCTACCATTTTGCACTTGAATAACCCTTGCGCTCATGGTAAACTTTTGAATAATGTTATCACAAGAACTATTGTACATTATATATATGTAGTAGTCTCCAATAGTGAATTCAACCACCCACCTAGTGTGTAGGTTACATATAGTACGAGGATGAAATTTCATTACAAACGCACGCGGGCTATTAGAAAGTAACCGTGCCGATCAAATTCACAAGTGGACGCACTCCTTCGCGCATTACATACAATATATTTTGTAATATTATCTCTGCACATCGAGTAGGTGAACCAATCATCTCTGATTTGATTTACGAAAATTATGTTCATTATACCTACAAAATCGGATAATAAAAAATTTATAATGTATATATGCAGTAAAAATACGGGTAATTGTCACATGAGTGTAGGATAACCATATATGTAAAATGACTGGAAAATACAAGTTATCCTACTACTTCTATATATATATTCGAGTACCAGTACATTACAAAACTCGTACAAACATAAACGAAACTGTTGAATTGATAAATAAACAAATAAAATTTCATTTCAAAACTAAGTGTACGAGAGCATTAGACGCGGTATATAGTTTGGAGTATATCCAACCTACAATAATAATTGGAAAATCTAACATTCAATTGTCTATTTAATGGTATTTATGTCGATTATGTGACAAAATTTTTACATTTTCTGTCACATGACAAATACAGTTGGAAATGTTTGGAGATTTTGTTACAGCGAGTTTTCATTTTAATAATTTAAACGAAGTTTTTTTTTTTTTTAATTAACAGTGGTAGGCTGCAGTTTCTAAAATTTATTGGATTGTGGGTTGGATATACATAATCCTCAGCCATTTGGTGACTGTAATGACATTAAAATATAATACGTAGTTTATTGCATTTGAATGTATGGATTATGTATTTAGGGGTTCCGTGAATTTATGCCTTCGACATGGGATCGATGCACCTTCAGGGAAGAGATAACGAGGTTATTTTAGACGAGAAATATTCAGATCCTTTTGGTGTTTTGGAGTTTAATTTTCATCAAGCGTGCTTTTAGAAATCTGTGACATTTCTTTTGAGGGAAGTTTAGCTAATTAGCGGTTGTAATTATTGAATTTTTATCATTTAGGTTATACGAAGGCCTACTTCATTTGGCTTAAGAATATAATACTCGAAATAATGAAATTATAGAACACAGCAGACCGTTACGAATTTCATCGACCCCAGGAGTGATATCACAGAATATATACAGAAGCGACATAACCCCATTTTTGTATATGGATTTCTTTCGACTCGAATATTTGACCTTCTACATCAAAATCGATTATAAAATCTTCTCGTTGTACAACTAAAATTTCCTCTCAATTGGCTCTCTCAATTTCAAATGTCATTTTGACAGGCTGTATCAACCGTATTTCTGTTATTGGTAAAATAAGACAATAATTTAAGACATTGCTATAAGCTTAAATCTGATGAGACTATATAGTGATACCTGTATGCTTCATTTTTAAATTATATGCATATTATAAAGGAAAATGACAAAATTACAACAAGCTGTTCCAACACAGAAGTGACAATAATTTATTACAACGGAAATAAATATTCTAATATTGTTTTATTTCTAGTTATGTATCCGGAAGCGATCCGAAATAGTTTCAGATCTAGGATGTGGCACCTCTATTCTCCTAAATGAAAATGAAATTTGTTTACTATAGGGTACATGCTCGATCAGCTAGCAAGCAAGCAATATTCTAACGCAAAACCAGGGGTGACATGTTCTACCATCACATTTTCGATACTTTATCGAAGTTTATTTCTCATTTTTCTAAACTAAAATGGACAACTGTTTCATTTATGAATTATTTCTTTTCTATTGCTATCACAACCTACTAGTACAAATGCGAACAAATTGTCTTTCTCTAATTTCGTTCAAGTATCGAAAACAAATTATTTCTTGATAGAAATGGAGTAGAATATCACAATTTTTCAATCTAGCAGCCTGGTAAATGATATAAAATGTGAAATAGTGTTCTAAAGAAGCGAGACATAATCTACGATAAAGTATCGAAAATGTGATGGTAGAACATGTCAGCACTGGCTACTCAATCAATTTTACCAAGCAAATTTAAATTTGAATTTACTTTTTTTATAAATTTTTTTATTTTTGTGCGATTGCACAGTAAACTTTGCGGCTTAGAAAACTATCCAGCAAATTTTTATATTGTTTTACTGTGCAATCGCAAAAATAAACAAAAAACGTATAAAAAAATTAATTCAAATTCAAATTTACCCCCCGATTCTGACGATAAGACTACTAAGACTATCTTAGCTAAGACTTTCTTGTTAAGACTTTATTTTTTAAGACTAAAGTCTTCATTGAAATTCTGAAGACAGCAGTCTTAAATCATATATTAGAAACTCTCCAAAGACTTTTGTAGAGCTGACGAAACCAAATTTTTAACATTTTGTTTCAAATTTATGAACGAAAAGCGACAGTTCAATTCGAAATTATTTAAAAAAAACTCAAATTTATGTTAAATATATGCTGAAAGAATAATAATATTTTATTTTGAATAATTTTTCCGGTTTTTATAGTCAAATACATATAATTATTGTTTTTGTGTAAATGTCAAAATTATGATTCCTAAGACCACCTATTTCGCTGATATTAACGAAGACAATTTTTTAAGACTACTGGCAGATAAGACTAAGTGCAGAATACGAATTTAAAGTATCTAGTCTTCGTTAAGACAAAAGTTTTCGCTTAAGACTGAAAATACGTCTGTGACTGTACGTTAGAATCGGGGGGTTACTTGGTAAATTTGATTAAGTAGCCAGTTTTTGCGCTAGCATATTGCCTGATTGCTAGCTGATCGAGCATGTGCCCCTATATCTTAATGAAAAACAAAAAAAGCAACATTTCCAATGCCAACTAGAAAAAAAAATTTAGTCATTTGATTAATGATGAAATTATTACCTTTCAGTATAGGAAAAAATCAGCGATAGAATTCAAAAGAGATGAATAATGGAATTCTCATTTTTTTGTGGATCTAATGTAACGAAGTGTAAATCGACGTTTTTTAGACTTTTTCGTTTATGAATTATTTCTTTTCTATTGCGATCTCAACCTAGGTACTATGACAATATCAAAAATGCCGCTTTTCCAAATTTAAATTATCGAAAATAAATTATTTGACGATAGAAATACGGTAGAAATACCCAGTGCCTTAATCTAGAAGGCGGGTAAATAACAAGGTAAGTTAAGCAGTGACTGAATTTTATTCTTGAGGAATGAGACGTGAACAAAGTATCGAACAAGTAATGTTTTGACATATGACCGCAGAATTCGTTTTTTGCATAACTTTTTGAAGTAAAACTTCTTTAGGCACGCTTGACTTGGGGACTAAACTGGCAAATGCGTTACGAAAAAGTGTAATCGAACGAGGCGAACGAAACAATAAACGCAAAACGAAATCATTTTCCTTTAGTATCAGGATGTGCCATGACAATTCATAAATTCCTAGGTGGAACATTAGTTGAACCATTTTATTTTAATAATTGGTTAAAAAAATAGGAAAATAAGAAAATAGGAAAATTGGTAAATAGAAAATTGGAAAATTGGGGGAGCAACCCATGGTTTTCTGCGTTTAGGATTATCGTACAAAATCCACTGTTCATACCCGTAATAATTTTGTACAAAAAATTATTTCTTTTGTAAAGCAAGTTCATTCAAATGTCAACTAATCGCTTTTCCTTTATTTGGTCAGGTTATGAGGAATCTATTTTCCTTCCTTCTGTACTTTTCACATTGCATGCAATCAAAGTGAGACTCCTGAGTAACTGTTCTGCAAGCTCTTTTTGAGTTTGACACGGGTTTTTGTCCAGTAAAATTTTAAGTTCTTCGTCTTCAAATTGTTTTGAAGGACGTGGATACGTCCTCAAGAGTAAAACTGCCATCAAAAAATCTTGCAAATCACTTTTTTACTGTTGAATGACTCACAAAATGTTCACAATCGATTCAAAGTCTAATTAATCGATTCCATCTTGAGCAGAATTTTTGTTCATTTGAAATCAGAGTTGAATGCAATGACATAAATGTTGTTTGTCGACATCTATCTCTTAAAATTGACATACACGGAACGACAACTTGTAAATTGCAAACGGAGCGATAGCTTGTAAATGACAGTAACAACAATGACTAAGCTACATACACTTGCTAGAAAAAGTCTACGTTCACCTGCTATCCATCAGCTTAAATCATTAAAAAATCAAAAACCAACAAATATTTTCAAAATTTTATTTAATCTGTTTATTACGTATTTCTTAATTACCCCAACACATAGAAATTTATTTATATCGCTTTTAAGGTTTTTTGAGATAACCGTAGATTTTTCAGAAAATACACAAAAGCGCCAGAAAAAGTCTGCATTCGCTTGTAATAAAAATTATAAAACAAAGACAATAAACAATCTAAAAAAATAATTAGTATTTCGTGGGGTAACCTCGATTCTTTATGAATACTCGGAGCCTTTTTCGTATAGAATTGACGAGCTTCGCTGTCTCCTCTGCACTTGTCTTCCCCCACTCCTCTTTAAAAACAGTTTTCAACATTTCTTTGTTTGTTATTCGGTGTCCTCGAATTCTCCTGTCTATAGTGAATCCCTTAAGTGCTCCATTGGGTTTAGGTCCGGAGATTGTGCATTGCATGATAAAGTACCCAGAGCCTATAACAACCGCTGATGCATGCTTAGGATCATTATCTTGTTGAAAGCAAAAATCTGTGCCTAAGCCAAGTTTAATAGCACTTTCCTTCAAATTATTTTTTAAAATGTCGAGATAATCATATTTATTCATCGTCGATTCAATAAACTTCATATTCCCAACGCCATTACTCGCCATACACCCCCACATCATTACTCCACCACCACCACCACCACCACCACCACCATGTTTTACAGTGGGTACCAAGTTTTCGTTTTGGAGTGCTGTATCTGACTTTTGCCATACCATCTTGCGTCAATTTATGCCAAAAAATATACTTTCGTGAGAAAAAAGAACATTCTTCTAAAACTCTATTGGCTTATTCTATGTGCTGCTTGGCAAAGGCAATGCGCTTTTGTCCATGGAATCTACCTTTTTTGAGGATTTTTCTTGCAGTATCAGGACAAATAATTTTGTTAAATTTTTCTTTTATTTCAATTGCTAATTGGGATGCAGTCTGTCGTTGATGTTTTTGAGCAAGGCAATTTTGATGGACGGCCGGGCCGAGGCTTGGAGGTGAATTCTCGTGTATACACCATACGTAGTAACTCTAATCACATTTGTACTTTTCACTGTCCAGGAACAATGTAAAATGAGTGCTTTGCCTAAGTTCATCCGTTAAATTACCGGAATTGTATCAAGCCAAGGCAGTAGTGCACAATCTTTTGTTAAGTATATTCTATCGACACATCCGGCAATTTAGCTAATCGATTTTGAAACAATCATATATATTATTTTGTGTATTTTGAATATATTATTTTGTTTACAAAACCAAGATGAATAACATAAAATATTTGATCAACATTTTATCAACCTCGGCAATATTTGGGATAACATATAAGTTTTTGCACCCTCGGTGAAGTTAGTTAAAAATTTGTTTCTCGAATATCTACTGGTAAGGTAGCGAACAACATTTATAGACATGTTATTTGTATCGATAATACACAGTGGTGTAATCCACTTCGTGTAATCCTTGGCCAGGGAATTCGGAAAATACGTGCATAGTCAACATTTTTTCTACATCCAGTGTTGTTAGAAAATCAGTACTGGTTAGAATTGACTTGCATCTTTAACGAAACTAAATAAAATGTTGGTATATAATGTATCTTCATGGATGTCATTGACAATCGTAACTCTAAATAAACGAGTGAAAATCCGCTATAAGTGCGGAATTACACTATAAAAGATCTTTGACAAAAGTGTTTTATAAAACATTTTTATCAATTTAGTGGTAATATGCATGTTTTACAAAAATATCACTTTTATAAAATATTTTATCAAATTTTTTCTCATGCAGGTAAATTTGATAAATTATTTTTGACATATTGCTTATTTAAAATGGCGAATCACCATGGACTGCAAAACCACAAAAATATTAATTCAAGAATACGAGGCGAATGAATTTTGCTAGAAAGCAAATTCGTCAATTTCGTCAATGTGTTTCCTGTCGTTTAATTAAGGGCGAAATTTCGTGAACAATATAATTAAATGAATTGTTATCCATTCTTAAATATTTTATGTGGTCATGTCCTTTGGTCTACAGCTCCTTTAATAAATTTTGATGGACACCTTTTAAATCCCATCTCGATACTCAGAGTTTCACCCAGATTCTTTTTTCCTGTTTCTTTTTTATTTTTATTAACGATATAATAATAAAATCGCTTAATGTTACTGCACACACTGTTCGGTATTGTTCCATTTTTACTGAAGTTTAAGGAAAATTTTGATAAAATCTTTTATGTAGTGTAATTTTCAAAAATTATTTGATCAAAATTGTTTAAAAAAATCGATTCAAATATTTTATAAAACAAATCAAATTGTTGACAAATATTTTATTGACAAAGATCTTTTATAGTGTAATTCCGGCCTTTACTCTAGACAAGCGAGATACAGATTTGGCCGCCATATATCGAAGTTGTTTTCAACCAATTTGGTTTTGCCTGCTTTAAATTCAATTTCATGTTTCAACCTCAAAAATATTCCAATATTTATAGAGTATTTTTTTGGGTTTACCAGATTAAAATTTTGATTGTGGAATAGGATAAGAGTTGTTTCTAATGTCGGTGATATGTATTTTCTACTGGCCAAATGCGACATACATTTGGCCAAGAGATTCATCTTTCCTGCTTTTTTTATTCAATGGAGTTACTTTAAATACTTAGTAGGCCTTAACCTAACATGTAGATTTCGACCTTAAAGCAAAAGCTTTATCAAAAGAATGCTGACCTACTGATGTGTTCTTCCGTTCATATTCCGAAAAATGTTTTCCATCGAACTATATCGTATATAAAAAGGACAGGTTCAACTTTGACACCAGCCTACAAGGTGAAGAAGTATTGATTGCAGTAAAAAATGACGTTCCAAGTGAAATGATTGCTCGCCATGACATGAAAATATCTGGATAAGTGTAAGACTCTTGCATTTCACCGAATTCAATCTCCGATATTTCAGCAATATTTCTTGCATTACCGATGTTAATAGAATTGAGTACGTATCCGCCCTGGGGGGTAAAAACCTTGTATGTAGACAGAAAAGAGAGCGTTTAATGACAGTTCGTTCTGTTTGCACTTCAACGCTTACTATGTGCACGGATTCATCAATTCGTTCTTCCACCTTATCAAAATCGTTGTTATTTATTTTTTAGCAGAATATTTTAAGCGTCGGCGTGTTGGTATTCTACATACTGAATCTGTGCCCACCTACCACGGTCTATCGGAGCCAGTCACGAGCATATTGCGTCTGTTAAGAAACTAAACTCAGTATTGAACATTTTCGACTTTAACTTATCAAGAGGTTCGTTTAGGAAGGCGGTACAGATATTTTTTAGTACTAGTAGCATTTAACTTATTTTTAGAATTGTTTTTACATCGTTGCTCTTTTTAAATTACCGATTGTATTATGCTGTTGTTAGATATTAATGTTAAAAACAAAAATATAAAATAAAATAAAATAAATTAATTGTCCAAGGTAAATCTTTTGCAGATGTGGAGCAAAAATGAATCTCTCTATCTTGAAATGGGTCCACTTTCAAAGAAATCATAAAATTTTGGTGATTCCTAACAGAAACAGTAATTTTCAATATTGTCGACATATTGTCTACATTCTCTACATTGTCGACACTATTTTTTTAATTATCTACATACATTACCTACATATCTGGAATAATAATTTGCGGCGCAGTGTAGACAATACGGCACAACACTGACTTTCACTTGAGGTCTTAGATTCGATTCCCGGTAATGGCTAGAAAAGTTATTTTTGTCGAGTGCCATATTCTGGGAATTACAGTATGTTCAACAAGAGCGTGTACGGCATAACTATACTTAAAACTATAGGAACAAATATACGAGGGGCTTACATCGGTTTTCTATTGATTCCTCTTGGACGCTCTAAAACAATCATTAGTTTAACTGCAACTGTTTAGCGGATACCAGGCATGAAAGAAATGAGTGTGATTTATAAAAAACGATTTGAAGCGGTGTTTTTAAGTGCACATCCGAAAGGACCAAAAATGTCGGTTGCAAGTGCAGCAAATTATATGAAAAAGTCGAAAACATTTGTACAGCAGAGGATTACACATTATTCAATGCATAAAAATGTTCACGATTTGCCAGTTAAAGGCAAAATCCAAACCACTATAAAAAAGGAGGATGAGGTCATCTTACAGTCATTTGATGAAAATTCTTCGCTTATGCTGGATGCAGCTCTACCAAAATTGACGAAAAAGAATAGTATTTTACCAAAAACAACCATACTAAAGTACATGGCTACGCATATGGAAATACTTTGGTCAAATCACTGGCAACACAAAAATACATAGAAAAGTAACTATCGTGGGCGAATGAACATAAAAACAAAAAAAAATCGAATATTGTGTTTACCTTTTGAGGTTTTAATGTTAAAAGGCGTGTTTGGCGAACTAAGCAAAAAAAAAGGATTGTCCGAACTGTGGCGCACCAGCCCTAGCTCCATGTAAGGGAATGCTTCCACTTTTCATGAATAAAATTTATTCAAGAGGTTTGTTACCATCTATCCTGAAATGGTTTAGAGCGGTGAGCTCTAATTGGATCTTGCAAGAAGACAACGATCCAAAACACCATAGCCTACTCTGTTCGAAATTTAAACTCAAAAAGGGCATCACAACATTGGATTCGCCGTCTCAGGCACCTAATTCCAATCCGATCAAAATTAATGGGCATTCATGAAGATTAAGCTGAAAATGTACCACATAAAAAATTTGAGCGCTCTAGCGCGAATGGTCCGAAAAATATGGAAAAATGTAACACCACAGTATGCAGAAAAATTGGTTGATAGTATGGACAAAAGGAGCCAGGAAATTATTAACAGTAATGATGACTTTGCTATATTTTAGTTGATAGCGCCCTAGAAAATACAACAAACTTTCATAATAAAAACCAAAAAAAAATCATAGTTTTATTTTTACTTAGGTTTTTGCCGTACACGCTCTTATTGCACATACTGTATAATACCTGGAAATAGAGATAAATGAAATCTTTTGTGGCCTACTGAGAAACAATTTTTTTTTTTGTAAATTCTTGTAAATTGAATTGCACCTTATCGAAACCGACAGGAACAATATAGTTATTCTCAATTTAATTTTGTTTCCAAAAAAATTATCAGAAACTTTTTGTATTTTTATTATATATGTAAATAACATCTTTTGGATGAATTTTATTTTTGCATGAATTTTTGCGTTACAAACATTTTTGAATTTCTATCAAAGCTTGTTGAATTGTTGGATGAATTATTTTTTGGGAACAAAATTTCTGTCCTTTAACGGCTTGTGAATGAGTTAGTTTTGTAAACGTTGCGTTATTTAAATTGCATTTTGATCGTTTATGATTAGAATCTACTATAATTGATCAGAAGGTTGGGATCACCTTTCGGATGTAAATAAATGTAGGTGGTCGAAATTAAGCCAAACAAATTATTATTTGATTCTGCCTTTGCAGGCTATTAGGTACTCTGGTCGGGTAATAAGAATTTATGAATTCATTTGATAATTTTTGTCATTATTGTGTAGGGATTTCCGTTGTATGTTTTTAATCCACACAAAAATTTGTAGGTTATATATAAGTTTTATGTATAATTGTAATTTCGTATTCCAAGAATAATAAATGATTTTTTTATTTTATTGTCATGTTTTTTATAATAAAATAAATTATTATAAGTTTATTTAACATTTCACTATATAGGTAGGTATGTAATACGTACGTATGTATCTCGTAGGATGTATTGTTTTGTTTGTTAACAATATTCCATCAGACTCAGAATCGAAGAAAAGAATACTCGTAATTTAAATATTTGTCATTATGTCGACCACACACACATACATACATAATATTATATTCAAGATACAACAAATATAATTTATTTTATTTAAATTTAATTTTTTAATTTTTTTTAAACCATTCATATTTTCCATATCGTGTATGCAACCGAACAGGTCATAATATATAAATATGAATTTCTTGTAATATTTATTTTATACTTGAAAATTGACTCGATGTACAAATACGTATTTTACATGGGAGTCAATTGGCGCCGACTTCGATTTTTTAAGTGGTAGCATTGATTGATATTAAAATACATATGAAAAAAAAAAATTATAATTAAAAAATTGTAATACAATTCCAGGTATAAATTTAATTTTTATTTATTTTGACGTTTTCTCCTCCACCGGAAATATCATACACACACACACACGTATTATAACAATTCGAATGAATGGATGATCATGAAGCATATAACCTCACTTTTAAATATATAACTTTTCTAAAATACATGCATGGATAAAAAATTAAGCAATAAATGAATGAATGAATTAACTAAATTATACCAATATTATTATGTTTGTTATATATTAAGATGCATCACTTTTGTCTTGCTGCTTGAAAAAAAAATGTATAACCATGATATCAAGCGATTAAGAAGTGGGCGCAAAAAAATGTGTTTCGAAAAATTTAAGATACGACAGTTCTGCAACCTACTCACATGTAAATGATTACAATTTTTAATTCCAATGAATGAAAATGTTAAAAATTAACAAAATATAAAATAAAAATTAATTTAAATTTTTAATTTAAATTAACATTATAATGTGTAAAAAAAATAGAGGAAATCATATTATAATAATTACAGTACCGATACCTGTTGCATATTTAATAGAGCACGGTGATTTTGTTCTAATTTTTTTAAGAGACGTCATAGTACCTAAAAGGAGGGGAATTATAATTCTGTACGTTATCTGGACAATAACTGTTACAAGTAGTTTATATCATGTCATCATTGAGGATCAAACTAACAAGCAAATTTTTTTAATTTTTTTTTCTGTTTTAAATCTTAACTAGGTTTGGAATTGGAATCTTATTTAAAATCAATAAACCACCAGAATGAAATATTATATTTCCACAAACGTTATTCACACCACCCACCATCAATTAGCTCTATGTACAATTAAAATTCATATTATACAAATCATTCTAAATATTATTCCATATTATGACGAGTAAAAAAAATAATGAAAGAACAATTTCATCAACAACTTATTGCAATTAAAACTTATATAGGTTGATACAAAATAGGGAGACCGCTCCAGCAGCCCTGGGGCCTAGCTAGAATTCAATGAACCAATTACTTATTAATAGAAAACAACAACAATTCTTGTTTAACTATATATGAGTCGGCCAAATCCCTCCAAGATTTGTAGCGCCAGGGGAAAAAATGGAGGGGTGTGATTTTTGTGGCCTATATACCCGATTTCCTTCACTGTTTCTTTCATCTGTGCAACACGTGGATTTTTTATAAAAACTATCTGGTATAATCAAAAATTAGTATCCCTGATTAAATTACAGAAAACCAACAGTTACCCCTTGTTAAAAATTGAACCTTAATGGAAAAAGGTCATTTCAGTGGAAATGACGTTTTTTTTTCAATAGATGCCGAATTTTGGGGAAATAATCTTTTTTATCAAAACTCGGTATTTCCGGTAAAATTTAAAATATAGTCTGAACTAATTTTGTTTGAAATTTAATTTACAATCTTTTTATTTTAATCGTTTTTTCGTAAATGCTATAAATTATTGCGATCTTCCGATTTATAGAGAAAGCTTGACTCTCTTCACACTGACCAGTTTTACTTACATAACCTAATAACTCACAATTTTTGCAAAACACTATATTTTTTGCAACTAACATAACCTACTAACATTAGGTTAGGTTAGGTTAGGTTTCAGTGGTTGCTATCGCACACTTAGGCCAATTATGGCCCATTGTGATACTACAGGATCCGACATCATAAACTCCCTTAAACCCACTTGGTACTATTAATATAGCGTAAAAGATCTCGCACGTTAGAGCTTTCGAGATCACAGAGGCTGCCCATAGTGTATTTGCCCAAGTAATCATCTCTTTTGCCAGCTAGCGCAGCACACGAGCAAAGGAAGTGAACAAGAGTTTTCTCCTCCTCCTCCTAATCCCTGCAGCTTCTGCAGAAATCATTCGCACCCAGCCTTCTCGCATGATCTCCAAAAAGGCAGTGCCCAGTAATTATCCTTACAATTCTACCTAAATCACGCTTACTCAGTATGATTAGGATCCTGGATCGATACAAGTTCAGCTCAGGCCATACTTGTTTCGCTACCCTGCCAGTTGGACTGGTGATCCACCTAGCATTTGCCAAGGCAACTGCTTCCCTATGACTTGCTGCTTTCAGCATAGACATAGGCCTTCCTACACATTCTCTCCCTGGTTCCAGTTGGAGAGTCGTACCGTTCCTTGCTAACTCGTGTGCCCTGCAATTTCGCTCAACGTCAGAATGGTCCGAAACCCAGACCAACTGGATATTGAAATGTTTACTCATCTCGTTAAGAGATGTGTGACAATCCAACGCCACCCTTAATGCCAGGGAAACTGAATTCAACGAAAGAATGGCCGTCCGACTGTCCACATAGATAGTGATATCAGTTAACGATATTACATTATGCTTCAACCAGTTCATGACTTCTTCAATTGCTATAACTTCAGCCTGGTACACACCTATACAGTACTCGGGCAGACGGAAAGATAAACTTACATTTAATTCCTTATAGAATACACCAGCTCCCACTCTACCATCGAGCTTCGGGCCGTTGGTGAAGAATTTAACTATCCCGGTCTCCATAACGAGACCACTATTTCAATCCTCCGTTGAGAGGAGAACCACCCTGAAAAACTTGTCGAAGCAAAAACGGTGTTTTGTAGTCAAGATTCACCAGTTCATGCCTCACTGAATTAACTATAGTTGAGTGCCCGTTTTTGCAGGCACTTCCAAACCGAAGTCGCTGACAGCCGGGCGGCCGTGTTAACCGCCATTTGCTTGCCGATAATATACAACGGGAGAAGGTACAGCAAAACCTCTAGTGCACTAGTGGGGTCGTTCACCAGCGCCCCACTAATGAGCAAACAGACTACCTTCGCCATCATGTTCCTATATGATACTTTCTCCAGAGCAGGCCACCATACACTCACACCATACAGCAGTGTGGGCCTTACAACTGCCGTGTAAAGCCAGTACACCAGCTCCAGTTTCAAGCCACATTTCCTTCCAATGGCTTTTTTACAAAAATCTATCGTGCTAAGTTTCCAACTGAGATTACTATCCAGAAGAGTCCCTAGGAATCTTGCCTTATCAGTAAGGACCAGCATAGTATCATTCAGGCTTGGTAAAACCATTGCCGAAATTGTATACCTCCTAGTAAAAAAGGACCAGTTCTGTTTTAGAAGGATTAATCCTCAATCCATATCTGCTGGCCCACCCCGTAGTTTATAGATAACGCATTTTACCCTGATTGTACCTAGGTGCTTTCCTGAGACCGCTATCGCTATTTCATCGATATAAGCAACCACACTTATTCCTTCCCTCTCCAGTTCCAGTAGTAGTCCATTGATTACTACATTCCAGAGAAAGGAAGAGAGGACACCTCCCTTGGGAGTTCCCCGAACAACCCGTTTTCTGACGGAAGCTTCCCCCATCACTGCTATGACCCTTCTGCTACCTAGCAAATGAATTATTAGCCTGGATACTGGGTCTTCGATCTCAAGTGGCAGCAATCTTTCCATATTGCTTCCACCTTCACGTTATTGCACGCGTCCTCGATATCGAGAAACGCCACCAACGAGAATTCCTCAAAATCCAGTGATTTCTCAATTTTCCGAACGCCCTAGTCAGAGTGTCCACCACTGGATCCAGTTCAATCGCGGTGTCGGAGAGTCCTGGAACTCTAGATGGAATGATGCACTCCAATACATCCCTATACACATGCTATGCCGTCCTCCTGCGATTTCTGAACACGTACTATTTTGTAGTGTTGAGATTAAGTTTAAACGTTAAGTAACTATGGTCGGAGAAGGAATGTTCATTCGCCACCCTCCGTTTCCTGATCATCAGTGAAATAAATTCGGAGCCCAGAGTAATATCCAGAACCTCCTGTCTATTACTAATAATAAAGGTGGGTTCCTGACCTATATTACTAATAGTGAGGTTAGTTCTTAAGAGAAATTCAAAAAGTAGCTCACCCCTGTCATTTATATCCGAGCTACTCCAGATGGTATGGTGCGCGTTGGCATCGCACCTCAGAGTAACTCCCACCTTTCTCCTTTCTGCGTGAAAAACCAGTGCCCCCAGTATATCTGGCGGCACTAGCATCTCCCGCTCAATATATGCGGCTGCTATAGCCAGAATCTTCTCCCCTCCGTCTCTACAGACCGCAGGCAGTAATGTCCCCATTACTATAATGTGGAAGTAGAAAAACATTTATATTTGCCGTGTTTTTTTATTAGCGCCCGATAGCTGTATCCGGAGCAGCCAATTTTCTATGTCAAAACTTATATTTAGCGCGCTATTATTGCATATAATTAATTTATTTAACTCTAAACTAAAGTTTTTCATTCAACTTTTTAATAAAAAATCGATAAAAAAATATCTCGGCTCACTTAATTATCGGGAGCCGCTAAAGGAAGCGCTATCCATTTCAATAGCAAATTTGAAAAGGCGTTTATTTTGTAAACCCCTGAAACCAATAGAAAATAAATCTTACAATAAAAATTTAAAACGCAGCAAGATGGATTTTTTGTGTATAACGTTATGTCAAAATAAATGTCAATTAGTATATTTCAGGTGATATATGTTTGTTTTATGGATGCATTTAGTTTTTATTTTTATGGTATAGCGACACCAGTGAATAATAGCTGCATTTTCAGTAGAAATTTGACATTCGGCTCCGGATAGTGCTCGAATATTAAAACACGACTATTGTTTCGCACCAGTATACATGATTTGCTCGTTTCAGTCCACAGGCGTGAAAAAGGGTGTAACCCTTCACTCGCAGCACGATTGTAACCACCAACTGTTTGCACATATTGCGGTCACACATACTGCAGATCTGTGTTGTAACTCGACTAATACTGTTAAGACACACGTAGCAACGACGGCGAACCGGAGTTTGATGGGAGCTCCATCTAGCAGCCCCGGAGGCCCCGTACAATTCCCAAAAGGTTATCCATTATGGCAGCAACAGCTTTTGGGAATTTAGTAACGCTGTCTTTGATTCATTTTCGGTTTGTTCCAGTCCGAGTACAATGGTAACATTTTTTCGAAAGGGAAAGAGACTTGTTTCTGCTCCCTTCTGTCTATGTGGAAGGAATGTTTGTGGAATACAACCCTCGATTTTTTTTAAGGGTGCCAACATAGGTTAATCCTTTTGATAAAAGCGTTTGAGTGAGCTCGAAGTTGGTAAAAATTTCAATTTGTTCGTTCAAACAGTTCACACAATTGAGTAATAATTTTCAGTCCTAAATTCTTCCTCTTTCTGGCCCTCCTCGGCCTAAGTATTGAAAGCCATAGAGAGGATAACTTATGGTGCTATCACATCCAAAATATTTTCGTACCATATGTATTGGGCTTAGATGGAATGTATTGCCGAAAAGAAACTCATCATATCTCATATTTGCCCAATTTACCAAATAATGGATTCCAAAATTCGTTATAATCTACAACGCCTTGTTTACTTACGACAACATTTAAAAACAGCCCGATAAGAGGTCGTATTTCAATGGTATGTAAATTGGTGTGCTCAACTAAAATTTTTATTACTTCATCAGTATAAGACAATGAGAACGCACCAAGAATTGTGTCAACGTACTTGCAAGGAGATAATTTAACTTTGTGTGTATGCCTCCAAGGATTATAATATGTTGGAGTTCTTCCACTTCTATAAGGAACTTTCATCCATATATATTTCTTCTCTTTCCAATGGTCTGCCTTCTGTGACTGCAAACTTAAGGGATTGCCCTTCTTGATGGTTATGGAAAGTGAAAGACTAAAAGACTAACTGGGAACTGGACTCGTTTGAAGCTGAATGGCAAGTCGGTTGGTATCAACGGTATGCGAGGTATGAATAAGTTCTCCCTTTTCCAATCCCTGTCAATTCAGTGGCTTCGATGACATTTGCATAGTTTTGGCGGGTCCAGATTCGGTAGATTATTATTAATATCCTTTCTTCAATTTCAAGATATGAGAAGGCATTCCAGGTGGCTCCAGCGAGGTTATAAATTTCAGCTGGTATAATTATGACTTGTATGTGGAAGCAGTGTCTAGTATTTCGCTCTGTATCGGTTCGTTAATTTGATCCATGCATGCAAGGATGGCTCTCTCGCACATCAAATCATGATTTTTGAAGTTTTTGTCAATGTTTGGGTATATTTTCTGAATCAGCTGCTCAATGGTCGACACAGATTTTCAGTGAATGTGATTTTGCCTTTCTGTGTATCAATGGGGAAAGTGCTACCGCCAATCTGTAGCAGTTTCGCTGCGAATTGCTGTGCATCTATTGCTTGCTGTTTCTTGTTCGATTCCTGGCCCTCCACAGCCATTAGGGTGACCGCTATACCAGATGATGCAATAGCAAGTGCCACCTCCTGCCTCATACGTATCTCAGCCAGTATGAGATTTATAAGGAAAGTTTTGCCTGTGCCGCCAGGTACATTTAAGGAAAATGGGCCGCCGCTCGATGTTCATACGCATTCTATGGTGGTATCTTACACTCCTGTTTCTCCTAAAAAATTATTTTTTTATGTTGATATTTGATGTCAAGCTTGATTAAATATATTTTATTCCGTGGAAATATTTAGCTTGCGTATAAATATTTAATGGCCAGTTTTGATTAAATAACTTTTTAACTAATCGTTAAATATTTTCATGGATTAAAACATTTTTAATCAAATTGCATCGAGTTTTTTCTGATTGCGAAAACAGGATAGGAACCAAGCACACAATTTATCGATAAAAATATTAACATAAAAAAATAATTTTTTATACGAGAAACTGGAGAAGGCAAAGGCTGCTAGAATTTTGGGTTTAAAGTGAACCGTGAACCTTTCAAGAAATATTACTTATATTATTTTGTTTTTGATCACCCAGTGCTGCCTCGAGACACTCGCACGCAAGGTAATATTTTTAAAGCAGCATACTAAAATTTAAAAAATAACTACAATTAGTTTTAGAAAAAAATATTTTGTAAATTATTTTGTTATCTGTATACGACTCGAAACCACCAAAAGGAAGTTAAGTTTTATAAGAATGTCATTTGAATAAAATGTCGTATCTATCTCGTACCACTTTATACAAAATTTAGTTTTATAGTTTCCTTTTGTCTAGGTATTTATAAAAAAAAAAAAAAAATCATGCAGGTGCCGGATGCTTCATGAATAGATTTCCGTTGCTGTTCCATCGCCCCAATATAATAAGGACGTATCTAATCCTCTCTATATGGGTCCTTATAAATAATTTATTGTTATTAATAATATTACAAAAAATTCAATACAGAACCATGACCACATTCATTTCCTTCCAAATTTAGAAAAATAATCCATTTTTGTCGATTTAACAAGAGACAAGATGGTTTTTTGTGTTTTGTCATCTTTATACGCATCTTCAAAGTTGAGTTTTACTTTTGTTTCTTGTGTTGTACACATAGCCGATTTTAATTTATTACTTTGATTTTGATAAAACAAAAATAATTTATTTCGAATCCTTTCTATCCATAACAATGTCAATTGATTAAACATAATTTATTGTTTAGTATGTACATTTGTGTACATATTTAACCCTTCGTCACATCTCAAAGCAAAAAATTATGTAGCATTACAATATGCCCGTATCGCGCGGTACAGGGTTATCTTGATTTTACCAAATAAAATGCTTCAATCATTCAATCGGATTTTTTTTTTGTTATAACATCAAAACTAAAATAAATAATTTAACTGAATGTATTACATTATTTTTGTTTCTGTATTTGGCTTATTTCTTATTTTATTTTATTGAATTATATTTTTTTCTTATAAAATAACTTCGCTACCTACCTATCTACCTTCAGTACGAAGAAATTCGCTGATAAATTACGTTAACAACAACAAAAATGCCGAACAACCCAAAAATATCTAGGATATGTGTCTCTTAACAAGTTTTTATATTGTTTAACAACACAACGCGAATATTTGTGATGGTCACTGGTCCGTCATCGTTCACATTCTTGTAATATGATTTATGACGATCGCAACCACCAACAAAAAAATTGTAATAAATAATAATAAAAATAAAACAAAGTTAATTAACGAGAAAATGGCCGGTTGCATGTTCATCGAGATATTTAAATTAAGTAGCCATTTATCGATGACACTTTATTTCTTTTGTTTTGATATTCCATCGTTTTTTTTTTTAACAAATCAATTGTTTTATTTTATTTTAGTTGTTGGTATTTTGTTTGATAACGCAGAATAAAAATCTTGGGGAGACGTGAAGTAATGTTTTTAGTATTATATATGTATTATGCTTTTATTTTATTTTTGTCATCTTAAGCGATCGGAAAAAATGGTGCGGAGAATTCATAATCTTTATTTGGTAATAACATTGGAAATTTTATATAAAACGTAGATGTAGTACGATATTATTTAGTTCAATGATCTGTATTTAGTAGTGTACTCATTACAAGTGTAGCGTTAATAACTGGGGACCTAAAATTATGTAGGCACCTATGATATATCTATGAATACATTCGGAAGCAATGAATGACGCGTATGTTATATTGTCGAAACTTTCCAGTGTTTAATTTTGATGTTTTCTCATAAAAAATAAGTACCTTATAAGTAGCTTGTAATTATGTGTGTATGTGTGTGTTGAGTGGATCTGAAGTGGGAGACAGGAAATGAATTACTAAATCTTGCGAGATTTAAATTTGTTTACTTTTGTATTTTACATGAAAAATTATTAAAATGAGTTAGCGTTATTCAGCGTGGTTAGTTATAATATTTTATTTAAATAAAACCAATTATTTTTGTGGTTGCACAATTTCACAAAAATATCTTGTATTAGAATTGGTTTATTGGAATTGCAGCTTTATTATGTTTTAGTTATTCGTTAAATATTTAGCAATCAATTTCAAATTTGGATGCCTTAATTTTTCTGGAGCCGAGCCAATATAAAAACCATAGTGTAGTAAAAGGAGTGCCTTCTAGTTACTTGCATTGCCAAAAAAATCAACGATAATGTAAATCCCAAAATTATTCTGAAGTCCCATCTGCAATATACAAAACAGGGGAAACAAAAATATAAGTCGAGTTTCACCAGCAGCTGGCTCAAAAGACATCTATAGACTATGCAGAAAAAACATTTCTCTATCTTGAAACGAGAATTGGGCTGTGAGTAATATTATCGTATTTAATTAATTTTGGGTTTCTTCTATAAGTTTTTTATACTCAGAAATCAAGATTGCGTCAAGTGAAGGTTATGGTTGATTGCACCGATTCGAATAATGAAAAAGATTGAAACCTTCGCTGCGAGAAACACAAATAATTTTGCTCTGGTTTTATCTCCTTCTTAACCACAGTTTAGCATTTAAATACAATAATTTTCAATTTATTTGATTTTTATATGTAGATTTTTTAACTGGGAGAGAAAGAGAGTTTCATATATTTTTAATTTATTACCATCAAGTCAACTTGGTAACTAAAGTTTTCAAGAGTTCAATCCTTTTTATAAGAATGACACAAACCAATGTTAAATGGCTTTTGTTTTTTCTATCTAAATGAGCTAAGTAGTGATTACATGTTCAGAAAACTTTGAAATATTTGATCGTTGTGAAGTTACTGATAATTAACAAAAAGCACCAGAACTAAAAAAAAATTACTAAAAATTTCACACTCAATTTTGAGTGAAATAAATAAAATCTGAGTGAATTTTTTTCTTTATCTTATGAATCTTACTAAAACTTTAGAGTTTTCCCAATATACACAATATAATTTATCTGAATAGTGGATACTTGAGCATATCCAAATTGAAATTTGGTTGTTCTGGGTGAAGGCCAGATATTATTTTTTACATCGAGTAAAAAATCGAGGTTCGAAACCAAACTTCCAACGTCTTGGCAACCTCTCCTCGATGTAAAAATATCAAAATTAGTATGCTACGTTAAATAAAAAGAATTGGGCAGCAAAATACTGAGCAACTTCTGAAATTGCTATTGAACAAATTGATATTGGCGTCTGTTAAAGTTGGGAATGTGACATCTAGTGCAATGAAAATAAGCTCATTGAGGGTTTTTTTTCATGAAGTTTTAGCACGGCATACTTTAAAAAAAATAAAAATTACCATGCAAAAATACACCCAACAAATTTAATTTGTTTACCCTCAGATCCACTTAAGGCGATGATGTAAAAATTTTGCCTTTAAGGCAAAAAATTTAGCTTATACAAAATTGAGAAATGTTTAATTTAAAATTTTTGCCTGTAAGGCGATTCAAGATGGCCGAATTTTAACCAATCAGCGCGCATAATTTGTATGCCTTAAAGGCAAGATCTGTACATGTATAAGCACCTTTATAGTTGTCTATTCGCCTTTTAACGCAAAGTGGCTGATATCCGACGGAATATTTTGGAACTAGAGCGAAAGGTAATCGACTTCTCAAAAAACTAGTTTTATAGTGCGTTCATGACATGTGAGTAAGTTCGGAAAAAATTCCATGGTAACACACAAAATGTATTAAAACAACAACAAAGTTAAAAAATTTCAACTCGAGTTCGGAACTAGTAGGCGTGGTATAAATCATTTCAAATAATTTGATTGTTTTGAGTTCGTTAGCGAGTATGCAAATATTTATTTCCTATGTCATGAACGCACTATTAATGTAACATAAACTTCATAGATCACTATAATTCGACTGGATATTATGTAAAATGTTCAATTAGTTTACAATATGTAAGAAATAATGAAATAATACTAAAATGGAATGAGGCTTTTTCTCGTATAAACAAATATCACTTTTCGCTCGCATAGGAAGTGGCGCTAACTGGGCGGTGATTAAAAGGCCAGTAGACAGCTATAAATAAATCTGGGGCTGAATTTTGGTCAAAAAATGGTAATACAAATCATGACAGTGAGAGTTGTTTCACTTACCTACTAGACCTAAAACATTAAATCATATACTTGTTTGATACAAACAGCAGCAAAATTCAATATTTACGTCTAGTACGTATGTGAAACAAAGGTAAAACTCATAAATTTTATTTCGGGTTTTCGACCAAAATTGGGCCCCTGAGGCCAAAAAAATTAAACCTGTTCCATCCGGATGTTATTATCTCTTGGTTGGAGGTAATCTTCGTAGAATGTTTAAAGCTGAAATATATTCCTAGGGAATGGGCAAGGTGGTGTATTTATATAGAAAGGTTGAAAAAGTTCACGGGCACCCAAAGAACCTAAGTCTCATAACTTTATCGTTCATTTTCTGAGAGTTCTGGAAAAGTTGCTAGATGTATAATAGCTGGACTTTGACACAACATACGTAGGGTGAGATGCATTTTATAATATCAAGAAAGAGCAATCATGGAAACATTGTCCCTAGCGAAGGTGGACCATCTGGTAAATAGGTTAAATAATTGTATACTATAGTAAGAAGGATTGTTAATGTCGAGCTGGAGGAATCTACCATTAGAATATGGAAGGGTTGAAGTATCCGACAAGCCGGTGTTCTGTCCTTTCTGTATACTATTTCAATCAATGGGTTACGATGCAGCGATTGCTGTCTTAGGGAAATATTTCGACATTATTTGTCAGGTTTATGTGGATTGGGAGTCAACCCTTCCTAGACAAAACTACTTTACCATAAATGGCACCAAGTCAATGGTATTGACCTGTTTGAGACAGGTACAATATTTCAGGTTGATAAATTTATGTGGAAAGTTAGACAGCGGTTAAGTCGCTGGAATCAGTTGCCTGAAAGTCTAGAGTGGCGTTGAGTTACAACTCGTCTCTGTACGAGCTGGAAAAGCATTTCTGTATAAGGTACGACCCTCTAATAACATATTCAAATGTAACTCAGATTAGTTAGTTAGTTTTCCCACAAAACAAGTTTTATAAACGTTTCAAAAACAAGCGTTAAAAGCGGTTATAGAAATTCTCACGGGACCTTTTTGGCGAGTATACAAGAAGGCTGGGTCTACATGCTAATGATTTCTGAAGAAACTTTGTGTCAATTCAACGGATAAATTGTCGGAACTCAAAAGCAGCAATGCACATTTTACATTACTAAGCAGCCACTACTGCCTAACCTAACTTAATCTATTATATATCGGTTTCGAATTCTATTTGATGTGTATCGTATATTGCGAGATTCTAGTATTCTCTAATTTCGTTTCAACTGGTGCTGGGGCACCTAGAGATTGAATACAATGAAACAGAAAACATTTTTAAATATTAAGGGATTAAGCAACAAATTAGTGGCACTTTTCTGGAGAGCAGGTCCGCCACTGGCCTTATTTAGTTTAACTTGTAAAGCCATCGAGATTATGCTTGGGTCCGACGTACTCTATAACTCAACCTTTCTTACAAATTTTGTAAGATTACTGTATCTGCCCACATTTTTTTTAAATTTCTACAATTGCACCACTTTGAGTAATTTAAGGTTTAACCTATGGTAAGTTTTAGTATTGCGTTATAAGTAAAATTGCAGATATTATTCTCAAATGCTTCTCTCTTCTGCGACAGGCAACAATATTTATAACTCTCACTAAGCCCTCCCCCTTATTGGTGATTTTAGTTGTGATCTAGTAATCATATATTACATACACAACATCATTACTTTCTTATAAAATTATCAGATGTATTTGATGATTGGAGCAACATAAACACCCCACTTAGATTCTTTAAAATTAAATCACCAAGTTTAACATTTCAATAGTACATTGTCACTTAGAAAATGTGTTTACTGCTTCGACGGTAGAGTATGTAAATTTTTCTAAACTTTTTTAAATTTTCAAAGTGTCAATTCGCGTTCCGTGAAATACTGAAAATGAATTTTTTTTTTCATTGGCAATGCATCCTATAACCGATCTTTCTGTATTAAAAAAACACGCCCGGTAATCCCGGTATTTCGATATTCGATATACGGTGTACGAGCCCTAATTGTATGTCAATAGATTTAGTTTTGCTTTCTAGATTGGATTTTCTACCCCAAACTAAATTTGAGTTCTGCTAATTTCAAAATGGAAAAACGTAAATTTTTATAATGGTTGGCCTAGAAACCCTTTAATTATTCACAAGACACATGTTTTTTGTTATTCGGCCTTGGTTCGTTCTCCGATTTGGACTGCTAGCTTTGAATGAAAACACAAAATGATTTTTCAGAAACGAGTGGAACCCATATTTTATTTAAATGTACTAACCCCCCGATTCTGACGATAAGACTACTAAGACTATCTTAGCTAAGACTTTCTTGTTAAGAATTTTTTTTAAGACTAAAGTCTTCATTGAAATTCTGAAGACAGTAGTCTTAAATAATATATTAGAAACTCTCCAAAGACTTTTGTAGAGCTGCCGAAACCAAATTTTTACCATATTGCTTCAAATTTATGAACGAAAAGCGACAGTTCAATTCGAAATTGTTAAAAAAAAACTCAAATTTATGTTATATATATGCTGAGAGAGTACATAATATTGTATTTTGAATAATTTTTCCGGTTTTTATAGTCAAATACATATAATTATTGTTTTTGTTTAAATGTCAAAATTATGATTCCTAAGACCACCTATTTCGCTGATATTAAGGAAGACAATTTTTTAAGACTACTGACAGATAAGACTAAGTGCAGAATACGAATTTAAAGTATCTAGTCTTCGTTAAGACAAAAGTTTTCGCTAAGACTGAAAATACGTCTGTGACTGTACGTTAGAATTGGGGGGTTAGTCAGCCCGCAATGAGCATTTATTTGTAAGTCAATGGTTCTTTTTTTTCGTTCTAAAATGGATTTTGTTATTTCGGCAACGTAAAAGTTTAATGATTTATCAAAACTTAATGATGCTCAAAAATTGTGACCTGGGTTGTAATGGCGTTAGGTTTTGTCGGATGAGAAATTTAATTAGCTATTTAATGCACTGTTGGGATGTGAGTCAAAACCTCTGGTAAGCTGTGTTAATGACATTTTCGTTTTGAAAGGCAAATTTGATGTTCTTTGAAAATAATTTGTGAACACTTTGAAACCCGGATTAGGCTATTATTTAATAAGCTATTCGACGTCCTTTCGGATCCTGAGTTAAAATCTCTGGTAAGGAGTTTCAATAAGGATTTTTAGTTCCAAGAAAATTTTTAATTTTTAATATAAAAATTCATGAACAATTTGTGACCCGAATTAGGTTATAGTATTTTGGTTCGTCGGGTGTGAAATTCAGTTAGCTATTTAACGCATTATCGAACACTGAGTGAACATAGCTGAGCGTTATAAAGCCATTTTCAGTCTCAAAACAAATTTTAGTTTCTTCGAAAAAATACTTTGGAATACTTTGGAACCTTGGTTAGGGGATGGGATTTGAGCTCATCGGACGAGGAAATTAATTGACTATTAGATGCACTATCGGAACTTGAGTAAAAAATCTCTGGTACCGTACTAAAAAGCAGGCGACCATGCTACGAAGTGCTTCGTACGTGAACAAGTTTTGTTGGGTTTGGCCCATGTTGGAACACCCATCTCATCGCCTGCAATTTTTTTTGGGACTCATACGCATAGAACCAAGATTCGTCACCTGTCACTTGTCACGATGTTATAAACATGTTTTGAAGCATCGGAATCATATTTTTTGAGCATTTCTTTCGACCAATTGACACGAGTCTTTTTTTAAGCGTTTGTCAAATTATGTGGGATCCAACACGAACAAATCATTTGACGGCAAAATATTTTTTGTAATATTAAAAATATGCTCTCCCCAAAGATGCCTAAATCTCACGATGAGACACATGACGATCTTGCAGTATCAGTTTATGCACAGCATCAATGTTTTCCGGAACAACAACCGATTTTGGAGAACCTTCACGAAATTCGTTGTTAAGGGAATTGCGGCCACGATTGAATTCTATAATCTATGTCGAACGTTGTAAAAAATAATCACACGAAAATGTTCACGATTTAGTTCCTTTTTTTGCTCTGAAATGACGATGAATTGTGATTTTCGCACAAAATTGTTGAATTGGTATCTTCATTTAGGTACCCATCGATCAATCATACTGTAAAAATATGTCACAGGTGACAGGACCCGTTCAAAGCCCAGCCTTTTCTCCTACCCTGGCCTAATAATACTTATTTCTTATGGATGCTTTGTGAATTGTAAGCGGGTCCTTCATTTTTAAAACATACTGCGTAGTGTCCTCTGTTGATAGTTTGTTTCTGAAACCAAACTTCTCTTGAGAGTCTGGTTGTCTGGTAGTCGAGTAGTCTAGAAGTACTGGGATAAGAATTATCGCTCTGTAGGACTTGATCGTCCAAATTGTATGCAATTGTTAAATGGTTTAATAATGTTAGGATTATTTCAGCATTTAAATTATCAGGGGCCCTATTCTTGAAATCGGTGGAAATTTTCGTAATCGGAATACAATTTGCTATGAAATTTTTCGCCGGTTTTTTTTTTCATCGTAAAAATTTTAGTAATATAAAGAATTTCATAATTTCATAGCAAATTGTATTCCGATTACGGAAATTTCCACCGATTTCAAGAATAGGGCCCTAGTGCAAGGAGTTGTGTTTATACCCGAGTCCCACTAATTTTTCTGTAAACAGTCCTCACTTTGTTTTGTATCGTGGTGGTTAGTGCTTATAATACCTGATTTTGTATTTCAGTCAACAAGACCTATTATTACTTTGTGACGAATCTTCCTTAATAACGCAGCAAAACCCTATAGGTTCATTCCAGTGACTTGGCAGGTCTTTACCACGCAATCATTGTCGATACTGACCACGGTCTTAAGCTCTGTTTATGAGCCCCATTTAACTATACTTGTATTCGAAAAGACGCTTATTCTGCCGTGTATTTTCAACGCGTTCCCTAATCTCATTACCAACATTTTTAACCATCTGCATATTGAGATAGGAAAGTTTTAGCATACTGTCAACGTAATTATAATGTATGTCTTTCCATAACTTTTGTTCGATTTTTGGTGGGAAAGAGCAGATTTAAAGAGAGTGAATTTACTACTATACCTTATACAGGATTGTGATAGTGCAGTTTGCTTTGGCTTTTACTTTTTGCAGTGGAATACCTAAGGGATTAAGCTTTTGGTATTTGCAACATCGTGTTGGATCAGAGGAATCTCTTAATTATGCTTCGGCCTAAAACCGTGTTTAAACTCTCCTTGATTTACTCCGGTTAGCTGGTTCAAGCGTTCTGATTGCAGTTTAGCTTCTAATCCTGAAGTTAGATCATAAATGATGACTAATGGAATACTAATGGTAACTTTTGCTATACAGCTGTTGGGTATAGCTTCTTAATCGTCGCTTTGTTTGGTTCAAAAATGCCATCCTGCATCTATTAGCAACTCCCATCACAACAGATAGTGCGATATTTGTCTACTTACAAATTAGATTTGAGGGTATGGTATAGCAAGTATTTTCTTCAAGTTGTATATCCTGCCAATATCATGACCAGCTATATAAACCTTACAGCGTGAGATTTTACTGCTTGGATGTGAATCTGAGTAACCAATTATAATTGGTGGTCTGATAACCTGTTTGGGATTTCCTCCATGTGTACGCTTAGATAGTGTATTTATAATCAAAATGTGATACAATTTCCTAGCATACATAAATCAACAAAAAATTATATAAAAAATAACCAACCAAAAATATAAGTTTAAAGAAGTTATCAACTTACTGATTTCAAATTACTAAAAATTAATTAAATAAATTCCCAGAATCCCGTTAAAAAAATTACATTATCACGTTAGAAAGAACCATAGAACCATTTTTTCCTCAGAAATCTTAAAAGATTGGAAATTAAAAAGTTTTAAGATCAACACCCGCTTAATTGTTCAGTGTGCTTAATCTAATGTGTGTGCTTAATCTAATTTCAAATAAAAAACAACAACCCCCACGCAAATACACTTCATAAAATAGGAATGCTTTTAGAAATTCTAAGTTAACAATCAAACAGTTTTTTTAATATAAAAAAATGATTTATTTAATTCGATTTGATTACGCTCCAAAACACGCCCGTATATCTGGTAATGGCCGCGATTTACAATTTTTCACCCACTTATCCCAATATTGAAAACCTTTCTCAGTCGCAATTTTCTTCGCACAATTAATGCTATTCGTTAGATCGTCTTTCAGTAGATCGGCACATCGAATATTACATAATTTGCCGACATACTCATTCCCGCATGCGTCTTTACTTTTCACTTGGAATATACCGAAACTCGAATAACTTGGATAATCAATTACGATCGATGTATTGCGTGCACTTTCAAACTCGGCTAAACAGACCCAATTCGAGATGAACGTGCGTGAGACTTGTTGTCGATCCATCGCTTTCGCTAAATCACATCGTGTCACTACCCGGCACTCCACTACTAATAAATATGATAAAATCGTTGCGATCGTTAATTTTAGAAAAGTCATCGTTGTTGTTATTTAGTCTGGAAACAAAGTAATTATTTTGAAATTGTTAGTATGCTCATTTATGCATAGATGTCAGTGTGTGTGTATCACTATACATAATAAATATTTATGTTTGTTTTGACGCTCGCACTTCTCATTCAAAAAATAAAATGTTTTCGCTTTTTAACTCAATCGAATAGATTCAGATAAAGGCAAATTTGGTTCAAGTTCAATATTAAAGCGAACACAGACACTTATGGATGGATTATATATAGTAAAACTAACCTTATCACTGGTTTTTTGTTAATAAAATATTTTTTTAATTTGTATATATGTAGTTAAAATTAATTAATTAAATTACACGAAAGCAAAATCTAATTAATTCTAAAAACTATATATTTAGCACACGATCGAACCGACGTATAATCACCAACTAAATGTTTACAAAAAAATTGACTGCAATCATATTTAAATAGGAACTGAATTGGAAATTATATATACGTTCGCGGTTTTCTACTAATACACTCTATGCCCAATATTCATATGTGTAGAATATATTTTTTTGACTATACACAAATGCTAATTACACTACACGACCACGAATCGTTAAAAAATTTACATTCTGTGCTATTGTGCTCTCGCAACCTGTTCAAATTATAGCAAAATAATAATTTTTATTTTATAGGTACGCGTACTTGATTTTTTGTTTACGTTGATCGCGGTTGTAGGTGTATTTACATATGTTTGTTGTATGTACCGCGAAATACAAAAAAAAAGAACTTATTATATATCGATCAAGAGGTTAGATTTCAACGAAAAAATAAAAAAAATCCCCCATACGATCACATACACTATATACAGTACACTCATACGCTATATTTAATAATTTAAAAAATTTATTATAATATTTTTGTTTATATTTGTAACAGATAAAAATTTATTCATTATTGTTATTAATTAGTACACTCGGCAATGTAGACTTACTGCACAATTTTTTTTATTTTTGTTAGAAATCTCGTTGAGCTTTTAATCTTCTCGCGCAGTTTTAATATACAAAACAAAAATAATAAACATTTTTTATCTTTATTTATATATAGTCTTAATTCTCTGTATACTTTAATATAAGACGTAAATCTTCTAAAACTTTAAAATATTGGTATGTAAAAAAGAGATGAGGAACTACATACCTGTAGAGTACCTTCGTCAAAATCAATCAAAAAAGTTTAAAGTCCGAGATACCTGTGAAGGAGCTGTCAATAATAACTAATTTTAAATGTACACACACACTTTACATCACCCATCAGTTGAACAGCATTATATATGATGTGCTATTCCCACCCAAAATCTCAACTAAATTCTCAGATTTCCAGAGGACCGATTAGAATCTATAAATATTATGTTATACACACGACACATTATTTTTATCGACAGTATTGCATATTAAAATAATTAATTGTAAATCAGTCATAATATCTAAAATTACACTTATTTCCGACTGTGGTTACGCGCACGGATTTCCCCAAAATTACAAACAACGCTTTAATAAAATTTGCACGACTGAGATCGATTTTGGCATGTATATACACGCAAGACATTAGTCATCCATTATTTGATTGATTGTTGGAGTACATTCAATGAAAAATGGAGAGGTGAATATGTTGTGGCTAACAACCGACTTTCTTTTACCACTAGACCTCGAATGCACCACGCCCGTTTCCTAAAGGTAAAAACTACCGAACATTTAGTAAAGCTGTCTTGAGCAATCAAAAAATATTATCCCTACTTAAATTTAAAAAAACTAACAAGGCAACCCTTGTTAAAAATTAAATCTTTAAATTTATTTCACTAATTCATTTCCGTTTTTTGTAAATACATAGTTGCTTTCCAATCGAGCACCGCAACCTGTACTTGTTAGTGCGAAAAATGTGTATTGGGTAAAGTGTCGATTGGAAAGCACGAAAAATGACAAAAGCAAAACATATAACCTACAAATTTGTAGTTTATTTGTTCCAGTTTCCAACTGATCGAAAAATCTGTCCTAAATCGGTTTTTACCGCAGTAAACGATTTACCTCAAGTTTGGCACACAGCCTATTAAATATAAAAATATCTATACCGGAATTTCATTAGCGCTTCATATATGACATTCAATTATATTTTTTACAGTAAAATAGGTATGATAATATCAAAGGGCCGAATGTCAAAGGGCCGAATGTCGAAGGGCCGAATTTCAAAGGGCCGAATGTCAAAGGGCCGAATGTCGAAGGGCCGAATGTGTCGAAATGCCGAATGTGTCGAAGGGCCGAATGTGTCGAAGGCCCGAATGGGTCGAAGGCCCGATTTTTTTTTTTTGTATTTAGAAATATATTTTTTTTATTTAATTTAATTATTTTTTTATTTTTTTTTAACCAAAAAAAAAATTGGTACTATTTAAGTCCAAACCACACAAATGTGAGGGTAACAAATCATAGTATGTAATGGTGTTTTTGCTAAAAAATTTGGCTAAAGTGTAGATAACGTATACATCGCGGAATTCGGGTAAGATGAAATTTTTTTTTAAATTTTCTTTGTAGGATTTTGGATTTATCGTTTTTAGGAAGTGCAAGCCAAAAATTTCGAGAAAATTATCTCATTTTCCGGGAAAATTTTGACCTTTTTTTTGGTGACAAGTTGCTTATTATTTTATTTAAAATAGTACAAATGTGTAATTTTTTTTAAATTTTGATATTACAAGAAATTTTTCCGGGAAAATTTTGCAATTTTTCTAGGACCATTTTATTATTTTTTTTTACTTAGCTTAAAATTATAAATAAAATTTGCCACTTGAAGAATTGTATAAATTCTGAAAAAGGGAGGGTTTGGGCAGCCCCATTCTCTAAGATGTACAACGAATTAAAATTACATTTAAAAAAATTATATTTACAAAAGTTGATTTTTTTAACATTTGTGGCACTATCAGAAGAAGCGATAAAAACTCTTTGATCTGTGTCTGCACGGTTGACGAAGCAATTATTATTAATAAAAATAAATAAAACTAAAAGAAATATTGAAAAAACAAAAAAAAAGGAAAAATTTTCCGGAAAATCAAAAAGTTTTATTAAAATAACGCACAAATGTAATTTGTTACCCGCTTCATGACAGTGTAATTCGAATTTTTATCATTAAAATTAAGATTTGATAAATAAAAACGGCAGTTTTTTATTTTTTGGATGAAAAAAATCAAAAAAATATTTTTGGAAAAACTGAAAATTTTCCAGGAAAATGTAGCGATTTTTCCGAAATTTTTGGCTTGCACTCCTAAAAATGATAGGTAAACAATCCTATAATTTTTTTTAAAAAAAGTTCATCTTTTCCGATTTCTGCGATGTACACGTCATTTACACTTACGCCAAAAATTTCGCTTGCTTTGAAGTACATCCAACACAATTTTGTATATAGTTATATTGCTTTTTTCGGACGAATATAATTTTAAAGGCACAAATGCGTAAGTTGGGTCAAAACACATACAAAAATAAATTTTTGACATGGTACTTTTACTGTACCCACACAATTGTGTTAACGGGCAGGAAAAGGGATATACCTATTGGTGGCGCATGTGGGGTGGATACGTGATGAAAAATGGTAAAATACATAAATTTATAAGAAATTCATTTATGTTTAATAAAAAAAAAATTTACAAAATATTCAATAAAACAACAATTTTAAAAAATTATATTTCTAAAAACAAAAAATTCGGCCCTTCGACTCATTCAAAGGGTGGTAAAAAAGACCGTTCTAGTGGGAATGTTTATTAACTTTTTTATTATTTGTTTTTATATTTTATATGCAGTATATTTCATGGAAGGTTTTTTTGGATTAAAGGCGAATCATCGTATGTATAAATTTTGTCTGACACAAAATACGTCTATAGATGTCTGTATAAATAAAAACTAGTTTTATTTTCTTTTGAACTTTTGACAATATTTATTAATTGTTCCATATAGTGATAATAATTGGCTCCGATTTTTTAGCACCCCATCTAAAGGTTTTGACAAAAGTGGTGATTGAATTCGTTTGGTCAAGATTGATCAGTTTTTCTCGTTTGGTCACTTACGTTTAACGGTAAATAAATTATGAAAATTTCAAAAAATAAATTCCCGGGTAGCACCTCATTGCAAGAAAATTATACCGTTTTTATCTAATTTCGTTAGGAAACCCTTAGGTCAGATTGGTTCTTCAAATTTTGGTGTTTGGTCACCAATGGGTCAGTTTTTATTGCGAAAAAACAAAATCAAAATTGTATTAACTCAATAAAATCAGGTTCGTCGTTTGATTGGGAATTTCATTTTACAAAATTAATAAAAAATCCAATTGGAATGTACCATTTACACAAAAATATTTCTTTTTTCAAAGAAGTATCATCTAAAGTGGAAGAAATAAGATATAATCAATTCAATTTATTGTTTATTCATAACATCGTTAAGGATTGGTCACTAGTTGATTTCGTTTGGTCATCAATACTTAATGATTTATTGCAAAAATTTGTGAATAAATCATCATTTCCTCACAATTTGAAGTGTTCGGAGTTGGAAATTTGAACGATGCTAATAATTTTATAAATCAAACGATTGGGATTATTTGGACATCTATTACTGAGTCTGAGGAAATTATGAGTTTTTAAAGAATTTTCGCAATAAATCGTTAAGTAGGGATGACCAATCAAAAACAAGTATAGTGACCAGTTTTCAATGACGACTAACGGATTCCGATCGTTGGATTTATAAAATAATTAGTATTGAACAAGTTTTCAGCCCCGAACTCTTGGAATCGTGTGGAAATTAAGAGTTTTTAACGATTTTCGTAGGGATGACCAAACGAGATCAACTAGTGACCAATCCTTATCGATGTTATGAATAACCAAAAAATTGAATTGATTATATCTTATTTCTTCCACTTTAGATGACACTTCTTTGAAAAAAAAAATATTTTTGTGTAAATGGTATATTCCAATTGGATTTTTTATTAATTTTGTAAAATGAAATTCCCAATCAAACGACGAACCTGATTTTATTGAGTTAATACAATTTTGATTTTGTTTTTTCGCAATAAAAACTGACCCATTGGTGGCCAAACTCAAAAATGTGGTGAACAATCCTGACCTAACGGTTTCCTAATATTTTTATTAAAGGGTTAAAAGGTTAAGTTCTGTAGTAAAACTTGGCCAAAAAGATTTTTCTTGTGACATGTTTTGGGTTGCTTGGATACCATTTTAAGTAAAAATAAGAAAAAAAAATTAAAAAATAAGTCAGGGTCGGTTTTACCTACTGTACACGTACATGTCGAGCCAAGACTAACTATTTTTGTATTAACCCTTCCGCACGCCATTTTTAAGCATTTTTCTTAAAAAAAATGCTATATGGTTTCGGTTTGCCGTCTGTCCGTCTGTGCGCACGATAACTTGAGAACGGATGGAGATATCAACTTAATTTCTTCACTAAAAGTTCAAGCTATTCATGGGATATAGCCCTATTTATTTGGACATTTCTATGTTTAGGCCTTTAGGGTGTTCGGAGATATGTAGGGTTTTGTTAACCCGCTCCTTAAAATTGACAGATTTTTATGGGGGTGGTAGGAGCGGTGGTATGGGAGGTGGAGGGGTGGGATGAGGCGTTTTGGGTTTGGTGTGAGAATTTGGGATTTGGTGGATGAGAGTTTGTGTGGGTGGTGTGTGTGTGCGTGGAAGTGGGTATGGAGGTGTTAAAGGGTGATAATATGGGTGGTGCGGTATAGGGTGGTGCGGGTGAGATGGGTTTTGGGGTTTTAATTATATAACGGGTGGGGGATGGTAATAATGTTTAGATGTGGTGGTATGTGGTTGATTGGAGTCAGTTGAGATATGGTGGATTGGGATCGGTTGGGCTGGGTGTACATGGGGTTAGGTGGCTGTGGGAGTGGGTGGTCGTAATATTTAAAATACGCAAATCACATGGCATAGAAGTTCTATATAGGCAACAAAAATGCTTAAAGAGTTCGGCTCCGAACCTTTCTCGTCTTTTTAAATAATATAGTAACAAATATTTTAGAGATTTTTTGGAATACTTGATTAATTTTGAATCATTCTTAGGGGTATATCCTCCATCCAGTCGCTACTAGATTTATTTTGCCATGTTAATTGACACATTTTTTTTAAATTTAAATTTGTTTTGCGATTGTAAAGTCTAAATCCACGAAAAGACTGCTAAGCCTTTTCCGGAGTCGCAATTTTTTATATATTTCTACTTAACAATCGCAAAACAAATTTAAATTTGAAAAAAATGTGTCAATTGGCATGGCAAAATAAATCTAGTAACCATATTTCTGATCGCAAATAATTAACTTGCGACCGGATAGAGGATATACCCCTTAAATAATACTAAAACAATAGAGAGTACATAAAGAAAAATCATTTTACACACATTTCTGAAGCAAAAAAATATATTAAGCCTGCTATGTGCGTCCCAAGTCAGTACAATATATTATATAGGGTGTTCCAACAAGAGCGCCGGATTTAGTTTTAAAGAAAAACACATTTATTTTTGAATCAGGCAAACATTTTTATTTCAACAGGCAAATGGCCTCCACGAAAACTCTGGCACAGCGTTATTCTTTTGTTGAAATGTTCAATAACGTTTTCGCATAAATGTGGCTGTATTTCACCAATAACGCGCCGTATTTCCTCTTTACGATGTTCAACTGTTTCAGGCTTATTCGTATACACCTTTTTCTTTACATAGCCCCAAACAAAAAAGTCCATCGGTGTTAGATCGCACGATCTTGGTGGCCAATTTTGATCGCCAAATCGAGAAATGACACGCTGTGTGGGAGGTCGCACCGTCTTGTTGGAAAAATGTGTCCTCACAAAAATGTGGTTTGAATACTTCTATCTGACAAATGTCAAAAAAAAAATTACGGTACAACTCGTATTAACAAAATGGTATGGCAAATTTAAATCAGGCGCTCTTGTTAGGACACCGTATACAAGGCGTTCGAACGGGTTAAGAAAAAAGTTTATGAACTAATTATTTCAATTTTTTTTTCAATTTTTCTTTTTTTCATACTTTTCTGTATGAAAAAAGTCATACGGAATTCTATTGGGAATGCGTTGTTAGACTGTTGCGTTTTTTGTTTTGCACAGTGTAATCGCCTCTTTATGTCCACCAAATTCAGGAAAATGATCAATACAATCATACCAAATATCCGAGATTGGATAAATTTCGCTCGTTGTTCTTCTTGAATTAGATGGAAATGCGGTATCGGTATAGTATTTGCTGGAGGACGCCCTGGTTCTCGTGAACTGGTGGAAGAATTTATCAGAAAGACACATGTAATGTAACTGGAATTCCAATAAATCTAGTATGTCTTTGGCTGGTATGTTTTGTTTTTGCGTAAGTAGTTTATACTCAATCCAACTTGCGCTGATCGTAAAATCTGAAAAATGCGTCATTACTCGCAATGGCCATTTTTTGTATCTAATAAACGTCCTATAATATTGGATTAGTTGACGTAAAAGATCAACTTCTCCTATACCGCTGTAATAAATTTACAATTTCCGGTTGCGAAAGGTCAACATACCGCTTTAGGGATGCGCTCCATCTTTTTATTGTCTTTATATCGCCGTTTCCCATAAAATTGGATGCTAAACAAACAGGTTTGTTATCAAGCCATTTGACCACAGTAATTTTGTCATCCTTGGTGACACATTGCTCTAAAAAACCGCGGTCCTTTTTTTAAATTGGCGGTTTTCCGAAAAATCTCGCTTGTGAAATCGGTTAATTCGAGCTGTCCCAAATATATTAATCCCTCTATTTTTTAATAAATATTTCAAATAAATTGTGAATCGTTAAAAATTATCGAAATACAGTTTGTGTCCCGGCACCTCAATTCTTTAAATTAAACGGTGGAAATCAGAAAATTCAGTTCTTGAGCCTTGATAAATAATAAAATCAAACGGTTGCTCTGATTTTACGCATAGAACAAACAATTTCAAGCTTACTTTTCATATATTGTTTCGCAAAGGTTCTCCTCCAATGAAGGTGTCTCTAAACATCTTTGTCTAACAGAATTAAGTATGGGACGAACCTTATAAAAAAGCGTTTATTATCTTTTGGAATGTCCAAATTGTTGTTGACATAAAAATTAGTTCACAATTGAAAAAATAGGACCCTGGTCATAGTTCGCATAACGTGTTCGGTTCCTATAAGATTGCTCCAGTACATTCTGATTTGGGGAGACGTTGTATACATTAAATGAATATATGAACTCCGATAAATCTTTTAATTTCATGTCAATCCGTCAATTTAAAAGTTTGGGCATTTTGGAGCCCATATAAATTTGTAAAGTTATGGATGAGATTCTGCAATCTAGCAGAGAAAAGGAAAACATCCGACGACCCACAACCGGCCATACGAATCAAGTCAGTATGGTCTTCTCTTCGGCGGGAGGGTGTTACGATTATCTACACGCAGCGAAACAACAACAACTTAACAAACAGAGAACTACTTTTCTATCGCGCGCGGAGTAACACATCAAAAAACCATGCGCACTAAAAAAGCTGAATGCGCACATTCAGGATTGAATGCGAACGTTGCAGACTCTTAAATTCTTAAGTACTGCTACCGAATCCCACGTGTCTCCCCAGTTAAGTTCTAAACCTTAATTCATCAATTTTTGTAGAATAAACCACTCGTCAACCCAATAGGCGAGCTCGTAACATTACCTCCCATCTATGCCTGTTTGTCCCGAACAGGATCCAAACATACTGCCTCCGTATAGGCTAGATCGTATAACGCAAACCAATTCAACTTCACATTCGCCCTTGTCTTCCGACGCCATTCAAAAAACGCCGTCGCTCTCCAGGTTCCACTGTATCTCAACCACATCCTTCATGACATTCCCTTCCATCATTGTTTGCACGTCACGCTTTTCTTTTTTCGCTACCATCGTCATTTTTGACCCGCATGGCATAAGCAATCTTTTCTAAGTTTGTCTGTCGCTCTTGATTTTTAGGCCCTAAGGTTTAGTCCGTTCAATTTAGAGCCTTCCTTATGGTTCTTGCTCGTTTACTTTCCGCCATTTCCTACAATCACAGTTTCAAAACACAAATAGCCCTCGCTAAAGAGCCTTCCTGTGTCCAATCGCCCATCGCCACTTCTGATGACCCTCGCTATGCTAAGAGTACTGGTGAACAAACTCTAACTTTCAGTCGCCTTGGCCAGTATATATCTTCTCCAGATACATTTCAATGTTCTATCTAAGGACCTCCGTTCAAACTCTGAGTTGATCACTCATCGGGATTCTGGCAGTAAAACATGCTCTACTTTAAACTTGCCATTGATAATTGTCGATTCAATAATGTTACCCAATATTTTTCGACAACCAACTGCGTTCCGTTGCATAACATTGGTGCATTCAGGTTTCGTAGCAGTATGATTGGTGATCCAACTTTCAAAATTAAATTATGTAGTGGAAGACCTGGCAAATCAAGTGAATTTAAAAATTCAGTTGGAAAATTCACCCCTTCGTCTTCTTCTACCACAGTATCAATTGATTTGAATGAAAATGACGGAAACTCCAACATGTTTTGAATGTAGATATTTATGGTATCGACACATTTTGAATTAATGCGCCTCTAGATGTCACAATCATGCAAAAATTATCTGGTAACTTGATTGTCTGACTCATTTGATTTACATTAATGTTGCCTTTGCCAATATTAAGCAATTGCTTTGAGAATAGCGCAGCAGATGGATTATTTTGAAGTTGGACACGCATATTTGTTGTTAACTTCAATTTGTGAACACTGCTCCACAGTGATGAAGCTTTCAAACAGGCATTTATTTCATCTGCATATAGGTGGAACGTGGAATAACCAGAAGTGTTTGTCGAAAATCTCCTGATAACAATATGAGAGTACCGCTAAAGATTCTGTCGTTGCCTTTCAAATCTTTCAACGTACGATTTAAAGCTTCTAATGAATGTTTATGTGCCATTGTACATTCATCCCAGATTATAATTTGGCATCTTTTAAGCACTTTAACCATACCTGAATGCGATTTAATATTGCATACTGCATTTTCATTTGTCTGTATATTTAACGGCAATTTAAGTGCAGAATGAGCAGTTCTTCCGCCATCCAGTAAAGTAGCAGCAATACCTGATAAAGAACGTATTTCATTCCAGATGAGGGAAATCAAATATGTTTTGCCAGTGTTACCTGCGGAGCATCCAAAAAGAAGAATCCCCCTTCTTTTGCAGTGACTGCAAGCATCTCCGAATCAAAAACCAATTTTTGCTCTGCCAATAATTGTGGTTCATGTGTTTCAATGTACTCATTTAAATCATCAATAATGTATGATTGTTCTTGTTGTAAGTCTCGATTAAATAAATCACGTGCTGGACGATTGGGTGATATTAGTCTCAATGCAATGAGTGATTTATTTGAAATAATCAGGCATAAGTCTTGTGTATCTGCAATGACTTATTCCTGACTTCAGTCAGGCACTTTATCGGTTTTAACAACGATCATATAATTATCGTTTTGTAATTGATTGGAAACTTGCTTAAATAATAGGATGAGGTTATTTTTTTTTTTGCTAAAAATGTTTCTAAATTGGCTACGATAGCTCGTTCCTGTATTACTTGAATGTGATTGTACTCGCAACGGGTTTTATATCGCTCTTCTTCATCTCCCATAAAGTAAATTTGTAGTAATTTTCGTGTTTCCGTGGGTAGAGGATGTAAAGAGCCAATTTCGTGATAAACCATGCCCTGATCTTGAATGTTGAATTAAATGTGCGGCCTTGTCCATCCGTATTAGTAATGATATTGGTAGCGAAGGAAGTCATTTGAAAACAACTATTAAATTTCCTTATTTGTTTCAAAAATAATTTGAACTCTGTGGTGTTGCCATCTATCATTAGCATTTTCAGTGGCTCTGGTGGTGGGTTCAATGTAGGTAAAACCACTTTGCCTGATGAACAACACATCTGCGGTTTCATTTTTAAATTTCAAAGCGTTGCAATGAGTGCATTCTATCCATGTATAACCAGTTGAAATATTCGAATGTTTGTAATATTCGATATCTGGATCATATTCAAAGGCGATGCGACTGAATGATGACAGTGTTAGTGCTCTTGTTGCTTGCATGCGTACTCGATTATTCAATTGCATCACACTTCTGTTTGAATCCGTCACACGATTGCGTGATCTTTGAGTTGTAATTCTCATTTGTTCAAAACGACTTATTATGTGTGCATCACTTTCTAATGCGCGGGTGGTTGAAATGAGCAATCGTGCATCCTCTCTTGTAGCTTTTTGTTGTTGTCGTGTTAAATTCGTTCTTATTCGTTGCCTATTGCGAATTTGTCGGTCACTACGACCAATGTTTTTACGTCGTCGTCTCGACACTTTTTGTGGTATTATTTCACTACAATTTTTGGGGTCGGATCTAGGTATACTAAAATGTATGCTTTACGGATCTATGTATATGCTAAAAAGGAAAATTTTCGTTGGTTATGTTATTTGTGTCTTTAATCGAATTTTGTTATTTATTACATTATATCACTATAAAATTTACTTACCACTTCACGATCACTTTAAAAATATTTGTATTTATGTAGATAATCAATATTGTTTTGAAATTTCTCATCATAAATTGACCTATTGATTGAAAGTTTAAGATGAAAGTTAATTGAATCGGAAGTTCCAAATGATTGAAATGTTCGTCAAACTTATTTCTAAACAATTTTACAGCACAATGAAATATCTTATACTGAAATGGCAAATGAAAATTCATTTTGATTTTGTTTTTTCAATAAACACCATTTTGTAATATATTTAAGGTTACTACGATCTATAGTTTCACTTTTAACGTTATTTGCAGCAGGCACTTGGCGAAATACCCTTACACTTAATAAACACATTTATTAAACACTTTTGTTTTTTTTTTAACAAAGAACATAGTTTTAGTTATTGTAAGATGATTGTAACCTTAAAAATACTGAATTTGAAAAACAAAATAATTCATAAAAATGCATTAAAGACAACCAACGTCACCTATCGCATTTTTGTGGTTATTTTTGTGGTTACGGGAAAACTACATTTTCGTAAATATTTCTACCTCAGCGCCAATCGGTCCATAAATACGAATTTTCGAAAAATTTCACTATCGCAACAAATTATTTTCTTATGAAGAGTTTTTCTCAAAATTCCTATTTCCATTTCCCACCCTTCACCAAGGCCTTCGCTATGGAAATGCTAAATGGGATTTAAAACGTTGAAGTACGTAGATAAAATCTACAGTTCAGCTAAGTCTTTTTCCATGGTATAAACAAATACAGATCAATTCTGTCATGCGCAACCTTTCCTTTTGCTTTGAAACTCATGAAAGATCGTGCGTGGGCCAGTATTTACTAACGACTACTAAACAAATCTTCGGTTTTAAATTTTTTTTTTGTGTGTCAATTGATGAATAAAAAGTACCTTCAGCTTTTGTTAATGCTATTTCAAAAATACCATAGCGTAACAGAAATGCATCTGTTAACATCTTACATATGCTAATTCGTTTAAATTAATATGTTGTTTTGAATTGAAAAGTGTTATCGAATATAAATCTCAGCTTTCATCATTTTACTGTATTAAATTTATTTAATCCGCCCAGATTTAAAGTATTTCTAAATAAAACGTTACGATAATGGAGTCGCGCACACTGTGAGAAACATATATAAATAGCCCCACGCCGCCCTATCAAATTTCATCTCTCAGTTTCTCTGACATGTATCTGTTGCAATTTAACAAAACCACTTATCTATTTTTTAGCTACTTTTCAGTGTTTTAAAACTGCGTTTGTTGACACCTTCAAGCACTTGTTACATGCTCTGAGTTCACCGAAGATTTCCAAAATTTTTAATTAGCATTTAGAAAACACACTTTTATCGATTTAAGTAAATATTCTAAATTTTATTTCATGCTACAATATCAAAAATTATCAGTTAAGTGGTTTTCAATAGATACCAAATACCTAAAACAAACATAAGTGGTTTTGTTTTTTGCTTATATCGAAAACAGTCGGGTTTTGATGAAAAATTTCACTTATCTCGACTTAAGTGATTATGTTAAATTACCACAGATAAACCTAATATTAAGCATAACAACTTTACTGTGATGGCTAAATGCAATTAATGCAATTAAAAATAATCTGCCACAAATAAATTTTTTATCGCGGTTTTCACTAATATATGCGCGCGTTATCATTGAATGCAAAAATAATTAATTTCGTTTTCTTTTTCTATTTTCAGATTAATCACAATCTACATCATAATCCTAGTCAATCAAACACTACAATTAGACATTAGAAATGCTAGTAGTATTAGTAGTAGTAATGAAATAAATACAAATAATGTAGGATTGAGTGCAAACCAAAGTAATACTAGTAATAGCAATAGTTTTAATCGTAATAATGTTAATAGTAATAAGAAATTAGTCAGTAATAAATTAGTGAACAAACCACAACCGGAGAAACGGGGCACCGATAAAAAAATTATCGAGATTAATACAAATCTTGAGTGGAAATGTCCTAACATAAGTCAAAATCAAAATGTTGAGTGCGGTTGTGATTTACCGCATACGCTACGTTGCAGTGGCAATTTGCATGGTTTGGAATTAATTGCAAACGGATTACGAAAATCAAAATATACCGTATCGCTACTCGACTGCACACTCAAAAATGTAACATTTTTAAGTGATGCCCGAATATTTGAAAATATTTCGTTGCACGGATTGGTCATCTCGTCGGGAGAAATAAAACGTGTACAACGATTAGCATTTGCCGGTATTAAAACACAATTGCAAGCGTTAGGTTTGCCAAATAACGCATTAACTGATGTACCGTCAACATCATTGGCTCAATTGCCAGCACTAGATCGATTGGATTTATCGAACAATCGTATCAAAATGCTACAAACGAATGATTTTAAACCGGTTAAAAATCTTACGTATCTCGAATTGAGCGAAAATCAAATCAGTGTTATTGAACCGCGGGCGTTTGTTGAGCTAACCAAATTAGTCACACTTAAACTGAACGGCAATCGACTTGGTGATTATGAAACAAGTTTGAAAGCAGTAGGATTGTGTTTGAATTTACGTGAACTAGATATCAAAACAAATGGAATTCGAGGTCCGTTGACCAATCAAACATTGGCCCCGTTAGGACGACTCGAATCACTGAATATGGATCGAAATTTGTTGAATAGTGTCCAAAGCGGCGCGCTTCAAGGTTTTCCAAAATTGGTTACGTTATCGTTACGTCACAATCAGATAGATGTTCTACAAGATCATGCTTTTATGGGACTCAGCTCGCTACAAGTACTAGATTTGGGATATAATGGAATCGTTGCCGTATCGGGAGCATCACTACAACATTTACCACGATTAGTAGAACTCGATTTGACACACAATTTTTTGAGGTAAATTTGTAAAAAATTTTAGCTAAATATTTTGATTTATATAATTTTATTTATTCTCTAGGGCATTAACGTCGGACCTCATAAATCCGTTACCAGCACTTAAAGAATTACGCCTCGACGGAAATGATATATCGATGGTGGCTGAAAATGCGCTAAACAACGCGAACGAACTGCACTCGTTATCATTACAAGATAATCCATTGTCATGCGATTGTACATTGCAATCATTTGCCGAATGGTTAATCCAATCATCACGAATCTCGTCACAAGATTTATTAGGTGCTATATGTGCTACACCGCGCCATTTAGAGGGTGCACCATTATTACAAATACCAATTGAATCGTTTAAATGTGAAACCAATTCAAATTACGAGGAACAAACGGGTGATCGACAACCACTACTGGAGCAACTCGAAGCGATGTCAAAACAAAATAATAATTTATCGCACATCAAGGATTCTAGTGATGTGATATTATTGAAAGAGTTGCGATACACAGTCGATCATATGTTGATTTTATGGTGGAACATAAATTTGAAAATAAACGAATTTACGTGCGATGCCGTCTTTGTATACAAAGAAGAGAATATGCACGAAATATTGCTAGACAATTCACCGATTAAATGCGATAATAACGTGATTGATGGTGAGAATATAGTTCGCGTGGAGCTTCAAGATATTACGGAATTGGTCGCCGGGGAAAGGTAGTAAACCATTATTATTATAATTTACTAGAGCATTATAAACTTTTGTATTTTCAGTTATCGATTTTGTTTGGTACTTCTGCACGAACGAAATATTCAAACTAATTTAATCGTAGGCTGTTCAAATATCACAAAGCTCCAACGATACAAAGATAAATACACCGATGTTGTACAAATGGATAAAATTACAATGAACAGTGATCGTGGAACCATCGATTACGATTCAAATGATTTACAACAATTTATTGCCAAATCAAATTATTCCAAAATATCTTTAAAAGCGGCCGAAATTGGTCCACAACCACCATCGGAAAAGAACACAATTGAAATTTTTAATAATTTTACAACGTCGAAAAGTTTTTTGCCCGGTCTCGGATTTGGCATTATACTAACCAGTTTGTTTATATTAATTTTTATGGCAACCAAATTTAAAAGTGATCGTCCAACTCGAGCACCCGTAACGACACTGTATACGGCAACGACGAGTAATAGTGTTAATGGTCTTGGTCATCCGATCGATTTGGAAAGTCGAAATCGTTACGTAAAATTACAAGCGACTACGTGTTTATAAGTGGGGATGAATAATTAAAAAAATCTTTATTGTTTTGTATTTTGTATTTTATTCTCTAAACTTGTATAAATGTTTCTTTTATAATTATTTTTATTATTATATTTATTTAATTTGTTTTGTTTTTTTACGATATAAAAATTTAATTAAGATTAACAAAAATGTGATAACAATTTATAGTATAAAAAAAATGTTTTATATATTAAGTATTATGGTATAACACACACACGCACATAATTTGTATTATTTTAATTTAATCATTAGTTTTGTTTCTTGAACTTAACAATTTTTGTGCCATATTAACCGAAAAAATAATTAAAATAAAAAAACTGTTATAAACATTATAACACTTTTTGTTTTTGGGGTTTGTATCTATGATATGCTTCATTATTTATTATTTAAATACGGTGAGACATTATAGTGAGTATAATTTTCATTATTTATTCATAATTATATACAATATGTGAGGCTGGTGAACAATAAACATTTAACTTCTTGAAAATTATTAAGAAATTACAGCTACTAAAAATTAAATAACCAGTAGATATTTATCGTGCCCGGTTGTAGATGTCGTGCGGTAACTAGAAATGGAAATTTGATTTGAATTATGTTCAACCATGGATTTATTGTTAGTATGCCTCCAACCAACGACATTTAGTTTATTTTCTACATGGAATTATTTATTTCGAGAGAATATTTCTAAATTGCCATCTACACAATTTAACTAGGGCAAGAGTTAGCAAATTAAGCATATATGTACAACTGGACATATTTAAAAAAAAAAACATTACTTAGCCGTTTTCATTGATGACCGGTTTCACAGTTAACTCAATGTGTAAACACGAAAATAATTTAGGCTGCATCAAAGGATGCATTAAAGTTTTTCTATTAATTTTTTTTCTATTCTATTTAATTTCCAATTAAATCTAAAAGGCTGTCATCTGCAATAAGGCTAATATAAAAGGCGCATTTTTGCCATTCGTATAGAAATTCTTTATTCAAAATTCTAATCTTATTGTTCACGAATAGTTCTCAAGTATAGGATATAGCAGTGCTAACTCGCCTATCCAAACAGGTAACTGTTGTTATTGTTATGATAGTGTTCCGGAAAGAAAAGGTAAACTAAGTTAATTAAGTTCGTCTAAATCTTACTTTAAAAGGTAAAAAAATTATGCAGACCACGATTTTAGCCGGAGAACATTGCAGACAGCGCAATAAAATCAATTTCGATTATCAATGAAAGCGTTGGCGTCGAAAAAATCAGCCTTCTCACCAGTCACCAGGTCGCGACGACTGACGTTGTATTTTTTTACATTGGAATATTGTCGCTAGTAGTTGTACTATACTAGCGAATTACTGCATAGCGTACGAAATTCGATTCTTTCACATTTCTCATATCTATATTATATTTACATCAGGGGCGGTATGTTGTACCATCACTTCGAATCGAAATTCGAAAAAAGTCGAATGGCGGTATGTTGTATCATTTTCGAAAAGTAAAAATGATACACTTTCACTTTTTCGATTCGACTTTTTTCGATTTCAAGTGATGGTACAACATACCGCCCCAGAATTGGTAAATATTGAAAATTTTCTTTCAAAGTGGTGAGTCTTCTACCCAAACAAGGCAATGATCCACAACAATTTGTGAAGCGAGTTCGTGAAAATGGATTGTTATTAGATAAACAACACGTACACGTGCATTTACAATGCGTACAGTCGAGAACATTGAAGCTGTTGCTCAGAATGTGTCTGAGCATCCATCATTATCAACACGTGTTCAAGTATTGAACATTTCACGCAGTTCTGTAATGAGAACTTCGCATAAAAACCCCGGTATAATGGTGCAAAAAGCTCAATTAGTGCAGAAGCTGAAGTAAAATGTCCATCCGCAACGTTTTCGTTTCGCTAATTAGGCTGTGGAACGCTTGGAAGAAAGTGAGCATTTTTACCGAAAAACCATTTTTTCCGACGAAGCTCATTTTTACCTCAGAGGTTACGTCAACAAGCAAAATTATCGCATTTGGTGCTCAGAAAATCCACAGGTAGCCATAGAGAAGCCGATGCATCCATAACGAGTAGCTGTTTGGTGTAGATTTTTGACAGGCGGCATCATTGCTCCATTTTGTCGAAAATGAGTAAGGAGCCTTTACAAATTGAAAACGTTTTTTATGGACCCTCTGAGTCAAGCATTAAAAAGTAGTAAAATCCAAAATTGAAATTTATTTATTCTCGGAGAATTTGCTTAAAGATTAACTGATTAATTAAATATTTGTAATGCTTGTGGGCCGGGATGACATTTGCCAAAATATACCAATTAAAATGTTTTTTTCATTAATTATTAATTATTTAAATCCACATTTGAGTCTGTTGAATTGGACCCAAACCATCGGTACTTTGGTTTGTACGATCACCAAATATAGTGATTAACATTATTTTTGTTGCAACACAGAGCTTCCATTCTAGGTCTGCTCTAACCAAATTTTCACAATTAAGCGATTAATTATTTTGGCTCTTAGCGTGGCGAAATTAAAAAAAAAATTAAGTGTGCTGTAGACCACACTACTGAAATAAAACTTCTATATTTAATATTCATAATATAATATAGAAAAATTATAATATTGAAAAAAAAGTTGGTCGCATAGGGGTTCTCGAGTGTCACCTAGCCGTTTATGTCTGATGTCACAAGAGGTAACCTTGTAACTTGGTAACTTTTTCAAGGCCAACTAGTCGTAATAGATAATGTTTATGTATGTGTAACAAAACGGACAAAAAAATCATTTTTGAAATCTCTTCGCATAGTAAAAATGGCCTTGAAATATTTTTTATTTCATTTATGTTTGTGTAGTGTGGTTTCATCGAAAATTTGTTTAAGTCGCATTAAAACCTGTATCATAGGCAAACGGGGAAAGAAACGAAGAAAGAATCGGTCTCTATGATACCTCGTGTGGAATGGAGCTATAATATAGAAAAACAGACGGGAAAGGTTCGGAGCCGAACTCTCTAAGCATTTTTGTTGCCTATAAAATAAAAGAAAATGGCTTTTTCACAAAAATAAACACAAATCACTACACCTAAACATTATTACCACACCCACCCACTATCCAATTCAAACCCCCAAAACCCATCACACCCGCACCACCCTATACCGCACCACCCATATTATCACCCTTTAACACCTTCATACTCACTTCCACACACACACACACACACACACACACACACACACACACACACACACACACACACACACACACACACACACACACACACACACACACACACACACACACACACACACACACACACACACACACACACACACACACACACACACACACACACACACACACACACACACACACACACACACACACACACACACACACACACACACACACACACACACACACACACACACACACACACACACACACGCACACACGCACACACACACACACACACACACACACACACACACCACCCACACAAACCCTCATCCACCAAATTCCAAATTCCCACACCAAACCCAAAATGTCTCATCCCACTCCCTCTACCTGCCATATCACCGCTCCTACCACTCCCATAACCACACCTCCCATACAAAACCACATCCAGACGAGATATATTTTTATTCCACATTCACATGCTCTATGAAACCAAAATAGAATAGAAAATTTAAAAAAAAATTATCAATTTTAAGGAGGGGGAGTTAAAAAACCAAATAAATAGGGATCATTCCCATGAATTTCTTGCACTTTTAGTGAAGAAATTAAGTTGATATCTCCATCCGTTCTCAAGTTATCGTGCACACAGACGGACAGACGGCAAACCGAAACCATATAGCATTTTTTTTAACAAAAATGCTTAAAAATACATATATAAAATATATCACACGGCCGAATATTTTTTTGGTCACTCTGTGCGTTCTGGAGTGCGTGAGTGACATAGATGTTATAATATAGAGAAAAAAATTTTGGTCACCCTGTGCGTTCTCGAGTGAGTCAGTCAGTGACATAGAAGTCTATATAAAGACTTTCCAATTATCCAATTTTTCAATTTTCCAATTTTCAAATTTTCCAATTTTCCAATTTACCAACTTTCCAAATTTCCTATTTTCATATTTTTTATAGTCCATTTTCCAATTTTTCAATACTTCAATTTTTCAATTTACCAGTTTTCCAATTTACCAATTTTCCAAATTTCCAATTTTCATATTTTCCTATTTTCCTATTTTCCTATTTTCTAATTTCCCAATTTTCCAATTTTCCAACTTTCCATTTACCTATTTTCCAATTTTCTAATTTTCCAATTTCATAATTTTCCAATTTTCCAATTTACAAATTTTCAAATTGTTCATTTTTGCAAATTTCGAAATTTCCAATTTTCCAATTTTCCAATTTTCCATTTACCAATTTTCCTATTTTCTTATTTTCCTATTTTTTTAACCAATTATTAAAATAAAATGGTTCAACTAATGTTCCACCTAGGGATTTATGAATTGTCATGGCACATCCTGATACTAAAGGAAAATGATTTCGTTTTGCGTTTATTGTTTCGTTCGCCTCGTTCGATTACACTTTTCGTAACGCATTTGCCAGCTTAGTCCCCAAGTCAAGCGTGCCTAAAGAAGTTACTTCAAAAATATCGACAATTTTCTACTTTTTCAGTTAAAAAATCGGATTTATGTTACATGCTTCAGAATTTTCCGGAAAAGTTTGACGCACTTTGAAGTGAAATTGGCTGAGATTTGTCCTATTAATCACAAAGGATTTACAATTCTTGTTTTGTGAATTGACATCCCTGCGTCAAAATTTGTCGAAAGAAACGTATTTTAATTCAAAGGGGAACATGTTTCGTTCGAAGGGAAAGTTTGATTCCAAACAAAACGTTTTTGGTTGGCTAGTCTCACTCTCTTTCAATGCCCTCAGTCATCGTTGTTTTTTATTACCCTAAAACGAACACTCAAAACAAAATTAAAAAATCAAACAAAAATAGTAAATATTAAAAAATAATAAAAAAAAATGTTCTTTATTGGACAAAAATAAATTAATTTAGTCATAAGTTTGTATCGCTCCATCAAAATTTAAAGCGTTTAAAGCGTATAAACATTAAAACAAAAAATACACCATTAGCACCAGTGTTAAAAAACTCATCCGAGACTCTCTACATTTTATACACATAATACATATTTCTCATCCCACGATGTCCCCTCATCCCTTACTCCCTTGATTGCCTCATCAAACACTTCAGCTATTCCCATTCAAAGCAGTATTTTTTTAGAATAAGTTTGTGTGATGCACCCTTCTGGCTGTGACGAGCCCAAGTAACAAACCCCGTAGATCGTGGGAATCACCACAATTCAAATAAAATAAAAAGTAAAAAAATTCTACTGCCCAAGGATTTAAAAGGTTTGCAAATTTGCTAATTTAGACAACTTCTAGACACCAATGCCCAGCTGTGGTGCGAGTAAAAGAATCCGTTAGTCCTGAGTATTTACGCTATGTAAATTTGACAAGCGACACGGGAAGTGTATCGGTTTCGATGAAAAATAGAAAAAATTCTTCGCAAAAACTTAGATAAGTGCGAGTATGTGGACCCGCCTATCAAGGGAGTCTTCGCTTTGTAAATCTGAGTGAGAGTTGTACGATATTCTACGGATTTGAGCAACGAAAATGTATCCGGGATTGGTGGTCACGTTCTATTGAAAGTTCCACCGATTTATCATTACCATAATAGTTCAAGTACTCTGTTGGCCAATTTATACTGGCCATATGTACCGAGTCCGTTCTTGACGATTTGAACTCAAAAATGTAACTTTTGATTATTACATTTCCCTCTGTAGCATTTGAACAGGGATATACAAATATTTCGATAAATGTCACAAGTTAGTGGTGGCCACCAGGATTATTAAATTTATAGCCCCATTACCTCATCAGTTGGATAGCATGTTCATAGAGATGGGTAGATCTATAGATGGGCAGTTTTTATAGATGATCAATATAAGAGACTCGTACTGGCAATAACAATTCTGCAAAACCTTTAATAGAAGTACCAATCACAGACTAATTAGAACTAGCTAGAACTTATAAAAATCTACAAATCTGCGGATTCTTTAACTCCTTCTGTACATTTGGACTATGGTTAGTTTCACGATCAACGGAACCCATCACTTGGGCTGAAGACTGGGCCATAAAGGTTCAGAACACAATCCAGAGGCCTAACTATTGAATTCGGCGTTCATTTTCGACGGCTATTGGTTTCCTATAGCAAGCGTTGAAACAAAAGAGAAAAGGAAATTGCATATATTTTCCTTTTTCTACTATATGAAAACGATAGCCTTCGAAAATGAACGTCGAATTCAATAGCTAGGCCCCTGTTGTTTCTTCCAAAGGAGTTCATTTATAAAAAATCAACTTTCAAACAAAATATTGCTACGAATAAAAACAAAGAGTATGGAATGAGAAAATGAAAAAGTATCGGATGAAAAAAAATCGTAGAATGAGAAATACTTATTATAATTATCAAAGTGAAAAATCTTGGATGAGCTTTTAAACGCTTACGCTGCTAGTGGTATTATTTTTCAAATCGCGGGATGAAAGCCTGTGATAACTTCAAGGTGGAGAATATTGAAGAAAAGTCGGAACCAACCAGCCAAATCTTTCCATTTGGTAAACAAAGCTCATCTTTATATTTTTTGTTCCTATTTTTCATCTTTAACTGAAAGTTTCTTGTGTCCAAAACAATCAAATAGTTACGTGGAACTTAGCTTAACGCAACTTGACATGAACCAACTTGCTTAATTTTAATTCTAACTAATAAACAGATGCAGTTTAATTTCTCAAATAAAATCGAGCGTGCAGTTTTAATGCTCTTGTTGGAACTAATTAAGTCCACTAAGAGCACTCAGCCATTAATATCCCACTATACTGTTTAATTACTACTTTTCAAAATAGGTTACTCGTAATAAATAAATAGTCTTCTTTCAAAACGAACCGTTTTTAACTTTCTGTATAGGCTTGATGAGCCTATCTTTATATTCAAATAAACCACTAGAAGTCAAATTACCCACAAATACGAAAGAATTGAATGAATGTTTTGTTTCAGCTCCTGCAAAATGCTATTTTGATGTGCGTCAAAACAGAGTTAAATTGAATTTGTCTTGAAGTCAATTATTGGTGAAGTAGGTAAATATGCGGAAAATACTTTCAAATTAGAATCAGTACTCTGTTTCTTAAAAATTCAGTACTTTTAAAATCATAACAATATCATCCCTGATTTTCATTACACAACTAACTTTTCGTGGTTACGAATTTATTATATAATAATAATAAATTCGTAAACACGAAAAGTTAGTTGTGTAATGTAAATAGAATATAGATGAGAAATGTGAAAGGATTGAATTTCGTACGCTATGCAGTAATTCGCTAGTAGTACAACTACATGGTATAGACAATATTCCAATGTAAAATAACATCAGAAGGCATGAATAAGCGAATATTTGGTCAGTTTAAGCTATGCAAAAAGTCTCAAAAAAATCCCTTGGGGATTTGGGGGTAATATTTGATTAAAACTTCAATAATTAAATTGTAGATGCAAATTGAATCGTTTTGCATTCATAATTTTGCTTGCTCTCATAATTTTTAGGTCAAGTTTGATCCATTCCTTAGATGCACACCCAGTTTGAGGAAATTCTCTCGGCAATAACAGCGTCAAATGTGTCAAAAACCACCCCCTGTTGTTTGACTGTGGTGGCATCTGGAATGGACTAAACATGATCTAAAAATATTAGTCTCATCCATGGCCAAGAACTTATAGTGTTTTCTGGAACGGATATATTGAAAATTTTCCGTTCAACATGACAAGGGGTGGTTTTTGACTTATTAGACCCTGCTATTGCCAGCAGATCCAGACAATTCCTTTCAAATGTATATTGCTCGGATCGAAGTATTTATCGCGTTTAAGTGGATAAATAAACGTTTATTGTATGTTTGTGATATTTAACCTCGTCTTTGCATCAAAAATATTTTAATTTTGACTATAACAAAATTGAAATGCTGCTCTTAATAATGAACAATGCAACAAGGATCTAAGGAACACAATTCGATTAGGTCACACAATATAAAGCAACAATGTGCTCTTTAACGGGTTCATTGAAGGCATCTAATGGAAATTTCCAGAAATCAGAACTCATTGAAATCGATTCCTGGAAATTCAAAACCCTCCATACCTTTCTTATCAATAGTGTGTAAGTAAAAAAAAAAATATTAAAGGGAACCACACACTACTGAGAAATCCATCAACGAATTTTTCGGAAGTAGATCATTGTAGTCACTTTAATTTATTTAAATTATTTCATGGTCGAAACGAATATGGTCGGTGACCCACTTTGAGCAATCCTCCAGAAAATAGTTAGAGTGGTTTTCGAAACCAAAATACAAACATAAAAACATTGATTTAATTTCGTGCTCATATTAATAATATCTTAGATATAAAATAAATTAATAAGATAGAATATAATATATTCTATATTATAGAGGAAGAAAACTGCGTTGAAACGTTTTTATTGATCAATATTGAATCAATTATTTGATCGTGCTATAGATCTATTTTCGGATAGCATATTCACTAATACCTAGACATATTTTCAGTGTTAGGAAAAAATTCACATTGCTATATAGGCTTGTGAAATATTTCCTAAACCATTCCTAATTTTTTGTTTTTGTTTTTAGGATAGATGTAGGAAAATGTTCACGCATAAGAAATAAAGTCAAAACGACCTTTATGAATGTGTCAAAGCTTCATATTTGTAGAACTTAGAAATTTTATAGAGAGGCGCTGGTTTGGAATGTACTTTAAATTTACGCAGCCGCTACAAAATTAAGAAATTGCTAAGACACCAGAAGAATGTAAAACGACCATTAAAAACCCTACTTAGTTTTGAATTACAAAAGAGATTTGCATACCAGAATGAGGGAAACTTACGCTGACGATTTCGACCAAAATATCAGAATAATCATTTGAAAGCCGTTATCGCACAAGATGATGATGAAATCACTCACCAGCAATACAAATAAAAACAAATTGAAAAAAAGTTTAGCTTAGACTACCAAAGTTTTGTAGATAGTTTGCAACTTTTTTCATCCTGTTGGAGGCACTACTTGTCTTCAAGATCCAAATTAATCAATTCTAGTCAAAAATTCAGTTAACCATTCGCTGTAACCACATTGCCATGTTTTCTCTGAAGTTTTGTAAATAATCAATTTCGAATATCAAAACCACGTGTCGTTTGATATTCGAAATTACAAATTTAATTTTCTAATTTCATTTCAGTTAAAATTTTATATGATGTCCTAGTTTGATGGCTGATAAGTAAAATAAGTATTTAAAATGTTTAAATTCAGCTGCCCGAAATTTCACGGTGGTAAATGATGGTGCAGAATCCCCCCAGTACCCAGCGTTCAACTCGTCTTTCATTTTGAAACACAAACATTGACTCACTTAAACGATTATAAATCAACAAATAACTGCGAATCCAAAATTGCTGATATTTCGGTGAGTACCTTCCAGCGCGCATGCAAACAGACTCCCCCACTTTGTTGGCAAGTGCTGCCATCTTCATATTGAGATCGGAAACTTTTCAGGCAACCCTCGTATTTAATTTTTCTAATCAATTTTAATTTAGTTCGGACTCAATTGCTTATGGAATTTTTTCTCCCTCTTCTTTTCATTTTCTTTTCTCTTCCAGATTTATCTTTTTGATTTTGGTATTTGCTAGTGTGTCAAATATTGGAAATGTCTCAACACAAATTAGTGTTATTCATTACAAACCACCACAACCTTTGAATGGGTAGAATCCCACCGTTTGGTTCTCTATTTTAGAATCACATTTTATGTAGCTCGCTTTCGATCTGAATTATCGAAATTATCAAAATTTCATCTTGCAGTGGAATCATTACAGAGGAAGTAGTCAGTGTTTTGGGTGAATCTGAAATGGCACGGTTAAATAATGGGTCTAATTTTTAATTCAACCCGAGCAAGCAGGCTTACAAACTTTGTACTGAAAAAATTATTCGGTGTGCACTGTGAGCACAGTTTTCAAATAAAAACGCAGTATGCAGAGTAAAATTTCACGCAGGTGGAGTAAAAAAATACGAAGTATTTTTTGATAGTGCACTGCCTGCTCGGGATAAATTAAAAAATAGGCCCAATGTTTTAACTAAACCCGGTAAACCAAAAGCCATTTATTCGCCGAGATATTCGAAAACTAAAAATATCAATTGTTGATGAACTAAGTCGGAAAATGAAGCAGGCATGCCATATATAAGGGTATATCCCTTTTTCAAAAAAAAAACTCCCAGCTCCATTCGTATATCAGATTTTCGCCAGTGCAAGAAGTCATTTTGATGTCAATTAACTGCTTAACCAAACTAAAACGTTTAAGTGTATTATACTTCTGACTCCAAAGTCTGACTTTAGAAAAAGTAATTAGTCTACTAACTCCTAGCTCCAAAAATAATTGAATGTCTGGCCTTGACGCCACTCGTCAAATAGACGGTTATGTTATAAATATATACGTTAGATGAAGTAATAGTATACAAACCACCAGCGCGAAAAAGTATCAAATTGTAGGCTTAAATGTCATTATTTTCAGTTTTTCGGACAAAATATTATTTTTAATGGCATTTATACAATATGCTAACGAGTTTTCTAGTCATAGAACACAAAGAGACCATTTACTCACAATATATCTATCACAAAAAGTAGAAAAATGCACTACCCTGCATTTTTAAGCCCAGGGTTTTTTTGTACACAAAGATACACAAAAATGAGAACTACCTTAGGTCTCTTCTTGGCAGCTTGGTTTCGTACTAATAAAAATTTGGTCTACTAATCAGGTTGCAACGACCAAACTGCAAAAATTCAACCCTTGCTTTGTACCTATAGTACAAAAGAAGAACTTATCGATTTGGCGAATTATATCACAAAATCAGTAATTTCTAGAAATTCTGACTATGAATGTCTATTTTAGGAGTGACATTTAAACCTACAATTTGATAATTTTTCGACCCTGAAGTCAAAGTTCAGCATATTTTTACAGTTTTCTGAATTTGACTTCAATATTCAATTGAACTACTAACCACCAACCCAATTTTATGAAACTAACCTCGGAGTTCTTTGAATGAGAGGGCGACTATGTCAGTGTCTCTTGTAGATCACTTTTGAGTTCATTGAATAATATGTCGATTATGTCAGTATATTCTGTAATTCAGTACCAAACATTGACATTTAACGAACGCCCAAGCCAACGTTCTGTAACTAGCGTCTTAGAATGTCAAATGATTGAATTGCAAGCTGACATTCTAAAAAAGTTATTTAATCTTATTGTAAGGTTGACTTCCAAGTTAGAATTTCATGAAATGTCTTCCGTTTTAGTTATATTTCTAACTTTAAAGACTAAAGCTGTACATTTGCGTTCCAGATAGACAATGAAAAGGCACAGAAGTCATTTTAATAACTTCAGACACAATCACAGTCATACGACTAACCTTTTGAACATCTTCGACTTACTGATTTATTGAGTGACTTTACATTAGGCGACAGAAAACCATCGCAATTATTAAATGTAATCCGTCTAAATGCCGGTAACAACATTAATGAAAAAATACTTAGACATTTGTGGACGAAAATGTTATATATTCAGCTTTATCGCAATTGAATTGGATTCCCAAATTCGAAACTTCTTTTCTAAATTTTCAGAAATTGTAACATATACGTTGAATATTAAACGAGAGAGATTAAAAAAGATTATTCGAGTATACTAAATTGACTTGCGGAGGAAGGCAGCTCAAATTTTTTTCAAAGATTTATACATTCACTTGTTTTGTGACAAAATTTTTCTTTTGTTGGGGGATAAGTGGGGCGGGTGGTGCAACAGTATATAGAACGTACAAGGCAACCACTTATTTTTTTCTTGGTTCGTCATAATGATACGTAACGCAGCTATAGTGCTTATGACAGAGAGTTGCTTGCAGCTTACTCTGGTAGCAAATACTTTAATATCTTTTAGAAGGTCGTGCGAGTTTACCCTGTTTACAGATCACAAACCATTAAGCAACGCTTTTTATCAGAATCCGGAAAAAGCAACACCACATTAATAATGTATAGTTGCAAATACTCACTCACGCATTAATCTATATCGCTATCCCTGAGAGTATAGATTATGCTCAAATTGCTGATGCTCAAGCTAATGATGCAGAACTTCGAGAATTATTACGTGGAAACACATCTATAAAATGTATGCAAAATTCATTAAACTATAATTTGAAGAAAACAATTTATTGTGATGTTTCGAAGCACAATTTATCTCATCCAGGCATTAAAACACCTGTAAATCTTTAAAGATTCATGTGTACTATTTAGCATGTCAAAAGTCGAAAATTTCAAGGCATACCATTTCTGCTCTCTAGACATCATTGGTCTGCAAGGCAGAGGACGTAAAAGAAGGACGCAATTCGAATCTCATTTATTTAACGAATTATTAGTATTCTAATGAGAGAGATTTAAATGAGTTACGACAATATCTCACAATCCAAAGTCTAATGGCATGATGAGAGCTGGCTGTCATCGAACTAACAAAACAGCAATAATGTGTCACGAACGATCAGACCAACCATAATGTTAGGATGTTAGGAAAGTTGACATGGCATCGATAGATAGGCTAAAATATGGAATTGGTTTCAACGGTTCCACACTGCATGATAACATTGACAAAAGCAAATCATGTCGATAGTATGGAGTCGACTATACAATCGATTTTTAATCGTGCGGACGTTTTGGAAAATTTTTAATTTCGCATTGTTACCGATTTCGAACTTTAATCGCAACATATATATAAATGTGCTTCATTACCATTAAAAAACTTGAGTTCAAATGTTTGAAATGTGAGGAAAGAACAAAACTCTTCATTTGTTCATTTTAAAATGTTTGCATTAACAGAGATCATAGGATTTTGCTGATTGCTGACAGAAAGAAAAAAAATCGACATTGTTTATATTCTCTACATAGTCGACGACATTTTTTTAATTATCTACATATATTGTCTACACATGTAGAATATTAATTAACTACGCGGTGTAGACAATCCAGTACATCAAGCGACTCGTTTTACTTGGCTAACTATTATTCTTGCGACGGTTTTATAAAAGCTCTGATATGGATAAACCAAAATATGAGCAAACACTCCGAAAAATGTTTAAAACTAATTTCAACAAACTGCATAGCTAATACGAAATTATTGATTTTCTAAATACGATATACCTTACAAAATTACTATTTTTAGATAAATTTGAAATTATTTATAGAAAATAAATTGAACGTTACAAAAAAATTATTTGCTCTAGTTTTCTGGTTAAGAGTGGTTTTAACGAGCTTGCTGGACAGCAGTTTTATGAATGAAGTATTTATATGGGATAGACAACCGGTGTACTTCTCATTTTACATAATTTTTATATTATTTTTACGTTTTTAAATTATTTTTTTGGGGGATGCGTATTTTAACTAAGTCATTATATACAATTACACTTTACACGAAAAAAAAAAATCACCCTTCATATACGACGACGTAAACTTTTTTAATCAATTTTTTCTATGAATAATTTAGTTCTACTCTGTCCTTCAAAAATCGCAAAAAATTTGGATTTTTCCAGTTTTAATTGTTTTTTTAAGGTTGCACTATACCTAGGATTTGAGCATCAAGTTGGTTAACATAATAATTTATGTTGAATGATTTTAACTCACTTTTACGAAAATTTTATAAAATGCATAATTCTAAACTCATCACAGTTATACATACTAATATTACATACACATTAAAAATATTAAGCGCACTTTGTTGTCGAACAATTCACGGTTAGGTATACACTTTGTGGCTGGCTTTGGATGGCCCAAAATGCATTCACATCAATATTAAATGTAATTATAAATATTAATGACAGCTACACAATAAAAATTTACATTAACATACTTATTCTATGTGAGACAGCCGCCGCCTTTACCCTTTTGAAATTACACTTCCGCCCGTAACGAAATCCTTCATATCGAATTGTGATCGATCGAATGCGATATATTATATCGATTACGATTATTTATATCCGGACCACTAACATTATAACTATTATTGTATTTTGGTAAATTTTCATCACTATTTGTTGTGCTTTGTTGCTCGTAATTATTATCGGCCGATCGATTAGTTCGTGCAGTACGAGCATTACGCATTACATCGTCATATGACGGTGGAGGTGTTGTTCCCATAATACGGTCATTTTGAAGGCCTGTTACCGACGCGTTATAAGGCGGTACATGATGATGGTCGGGAAATATTCCACCACCTGCGTCGGCCGCCGGATCATCATCCAGTATAAAACCAACGTTTGTATGATGATGTTGATGGCGATCACCATCCGTATTTAAATTATATTCGGTACAATCGCAACGGTAGTCTTGATGATTTGGTGATATCGGGATGACATCGTACAGCGATGAGCCAATTTGGATAACATGTATTTGAGGACGAGCTAAAAATATTTGTATGTCTTTAGAAACAAATCTTAAAATTTTACGTTATACATTACCATTTTGTTGCAACATTTGTTGTTCCAATTTTGCACGATTTTTACGCCATTTTAAAATTAACACCAAAATTATCCAAATTAATAAAATTAAAGCGTAGTAAAAGCCCAACATTCCTCAAACTAGAGACTAACTAATGGTATCGCTTTAAAAATTTCCTACGAAATGTTTTGTTTGTCCATAATTGGAATATATTGTAGCCAGTAGTTACATTCAGCCTCATACTACATGACGTTACCAATTTTTGTTATATACGGTTGGGGCAGTTTATTGGGGGTAATGAAAATATATATTGTATACATACAGTGTTCATATTTCATAACAAGTCGAGAAAGGGTGGTTCGGTTTTAATTTTTCGCCCGCCTGTACAACGATTTTTTTTTGTACTGGAATTATTGATTTTTTGCCTTGAATGGCATAAACACCTTATTTCCGTATTTCTAGTGGATTATTGTTGTTGACTTACTTTCATAGAGTGTGGGCGTGGGGCATCGCTACTGTATAGTGTACACAGGGATATTTATGTTTCTTTTTTGTTTGTATTGTTGTTTATTTTAGAGGGCAGACGAAAAAGGAACATTCGTAAAACAGGTTCGTTACTTTCGTTTAAATTCCGCTATTTCCATGTATAATCACTAATTCGTTGTGAACGATTTTCAAATGCCATGTGAGTTACTGTATTGCAATGAACCCAGGTCAAAAGTTATTGAATACATTGGACGTTTAGTAGGATTACAGTAATTTAGTGTATTTTCTACCTCCCTTGTGGTAAACTTTGTTTCATTATTTTAAGAAATTGGTTTGGGAAAATACAGGTAAGGTCTCTAAATGAAAAGAGATCAAGCATGCTCACCACTTTGCCATCGGGGCGGGTTGTGTTGGCAGTGAAAGTTGGTGGTCAGTTTGGAGTGCAGACAGAGGGATTCCTGCTCAGTCCCATAATTACGTATTCATTGCGAAAAGTTAATTTTGACAGCTCCAAAAAATTTTGGAAAATTTTTTCCTTGCGATTTCTTTATTATTAAAGTTAATTAATTTTTAGTTTTTTTTAGGTTATTGCAAGTTGGTTAAGTGGTTTGTGGTTTTAACAGTATTAAAATATGTAGTATATATTGGTCGAATGTAGTGGAATAAGTGATTGTGTGGTGTGGCAACAACAACAAAGAAAAACAGTACTTTTTTGCGTACAATCATTGTCCCAACACCAGACACCAGATTTAATTTTTAACGCGGTAACTTCCTGCGAGCAGGACGTCGTAATTTTTACAAAATCGTTTCATCCCTTTGGTTGATAACAGAGGATACGTGAGACTTGACGAAAGTAAAAACAAAAGAAGAAGGAGTTTTTTCGATGACTTAAAATCATCGTAAACATATTTAGTGGTGAAAAGGGTTGACAATAATTTTTTTTATTGGAGTGTTACCTTTTTACATCGGAAAAGGATGGTCCATGATAACAATACAAATCAAGGAGACACAGCGCACAAATAATGGTGACCTTTTGGTATTGTTGGACAAAGAAGAGGCAATTGCGAAACAGTTAGCTGCAAAAAACTCTGTGAAATGCAGATTCAGGTGGAGGAACATCAGTATCACACGAAAGGAGTTTATTACCGAGATTGGCTGGGGATAGCTGAAGAGGGAATCGAAAAAGAATTGAAAAGTCAAAAGGTATTCAAAGTTGACAGAATAAAGCGGAAAGTAAATAATGAATTCAATGATACACCACTACTGATCTTGACATTCAATATGACTGAGCTACCCTTAACTAGTTATAAAAGCCGAATTTTTGAAACTGGACGTGCGTAGTATCTATTTCCAATCAGGTGTCACACCTGCCCATATCTACACAAAGGCAAAATGTGAAAGGGTGCCGAAAATGGTGTATGCCCAAAATGTGCTAAAAACATTCCAAATGGACATGACGACAATATTTGTGAGGAACACAGAGGAACACACAGCTCTTGATCAAAAATGCCGTCATTTCAAATGGAGGCGATCATTAAATTTAAAACCGATGAATGGTTAACATATTTTGAGGCCAAAGAAGTTTATTATCGCTAAAATGCCAATACCACTGAAGTTTCCTCCAAACGATTATACAGCGAAATAGTAGCGGAACCAATTACCAAAAATATTTCAAAACCAACCATACACAACAGTAACAAAGAACACACCAATATTGAGAATAAAACAACACATTATGGCGAATACTAATAATAACAGTAACACTCAACAATCTAACATAGAGGCAGAAGAGCAAACAACAAGAAAAAACATATCAGTAAAAATAACAAGAACAATAATAGCAACATATAATACATATAACAAAAACAATAATAACAACAACAGTAGTAACAACAATAGTAATAATGATAATGAGGATACAATAAAAGAAACTTATTGCTAAAGTTAACCGAAAGTTGCCAGCCGAAAGATAATGCAGATAGTGTCTTGACTATTTCAGCAGAAAGTTAAACTCTCTTCATACTATCGCTCCTATCGATTTTTAAATTCCTATAAACTGAAATAATTTCCCCTTCATCCGAATGATATAACCCGACCCTATATTCTCCTAAACTCCAGTTCATGACTGATTTTTGCTGTATTCAAGACACTATCTGCATTATCTTTCGGCTGGAAACTTTCTGCTAACTTGAACAGTATTATTAAGCTGAAGTATCCCAGCCGAAAGTAACTAACCTACAAAAACAGCCGAAAACGTATATGTATTATAACAAGCAACAATTAAAATTTTCAATTTACAGGATATTAATTTATTGTTTCATATCAATTACGAAATCGTTTATCATTCGAGATTTCGCCAAATGGACACCAGACTGACCATGCCGATTCAATAGCTAATGACTATAGGAAGATTTTGATTATATGTCAATCTGTTGGGGTTTAGGGGTTAAATTTTGATTTTTTTCCCATCTTTCATCGGTAAAATCGTTCGTCATTCGTGATTTTGGCATATAGACACCCTATTAGTGTTAGCCGAAAGTTTCCAGCCAAAAGATGGTAATGCAGATAGTGCCTTTGCTATCCCAGCCTAAAAAATAAATTGTAGCCGAAAAATACATTACTATCTGATATACTTAGTTCTATATTATTTATCCTATGTTTATTGGTTAGGTCATAATCTTAGTCCTCGAAATTTTGGGCCCCTCTAAAGGAGATGAGAAAAAGCAGAAAGTCCAAAATTTGCAAAACTTAATTAATGAAATGTTCTGTAACTTTTGAAGAACCCACCATCGATCCCACTATGTTTATTACAAAGGTCATAGGCCTCATTAATGTACATATATTTCGGCTATAATTTATTTTTTCGATTGGGATAGCAAATACAATAGCTACATTACCATCTTTCGGCTGGGGTAGCAAAGACACTATCTGCATTATGTTTCGGCTCGAAACTTTCGGCTAACTTTAACAGTATCATATAGACACCAATCTATGCTGATTCAATAGCCCATGACCATTATGTAGTTTTTGATAATAGGTTAGGGATACACGATTTTATCGTCAGAAGAAAAGGAAAATAAAAATTTGACCCCTATTACCCCATTAGACTCACCTCTACCTATGTCTATGGGCTATAAAATCGGCATACTCAGATTGTTGTCTATATGTGCCAAAATATCGGATGACGAACGATTTTATCATTGAAAAATGGTGAAAATCAAAATTTCACCCCTATAAGCCCATCAGACTACTCACCCCTAATCTACGATCAAAATTTACCTATGGCTATGGGTTATCGAATTGGCATAAAAAAATGGGGAAAATCAAAATTTCACCCCTGTAACCCCATCAGACCCACCCCTAACATATATTTAGAATCTCACCTATAGTCATGGGCTATCGGATTGGCATAGTCAGATTGGTGTCCATATGCCAAAATCACGAATGACGAACGAATCTTGACGATGCTTGATCCAATCCAATCTTCTTTATCGACTACTTTTGGCTGTATGAAGCAGATATGCCATAACCCCATCAGAAGCACCCCTAACCTACACTCAGAATCTACCTATGGTCATGGGATATCTAATCGGCATAGTCAGATTGGTGTCTATATGCCAAAATCACGAATAACGAACGATTTTATGGATAAAAAATGGGAAAAATCTAAATTTCATCCATATAACCCAATCAGACCTACCCTATAACATCAGACCCACCCCTATAACCCCATTTCACCCCCATAACCCCATCAAGCTATTGAATCAGCCTAGTCAGATTAGTATCCAAATGGCAAAATCTCGAATGACGAACGGCAAATGGAATAAACCCAAAATTTCGCCAGTATAACCCCATCAGACCCACCCCTAACCTATACTCAGAATCTATCTATGGGCGTGGGCTATCGAATCGGCATAGTCAGATTGGTGTCTATACGACAAAATCACGAATGACGAACGATTTTATCAATGAAAAATGAGAAAAATCATAATTTCACCCCTATAACCTCATTAAACCCACTCCTGACTTAAAATCAAAATTTAGCTTTGTGGTGTCCATCCGTCAAAATCTCGAATGATGGACAATTTTATCGTCGGAACATCGGAAAATGGAACATTTCACAAATATAACCGAATAAAACCTACACCAAACACATAATCAAATTCTACTTAGGGTCATGGTTCATTCAATTGGTACAGTCAAATAGTAGTTCATCTGTCAAAATCTTGATATACAAACCATTCATCAGCTAAACGTGACTGCATTTCAAGGCTACTGTATAGATGCCGGTTATTGACATTTTTTTTATAAAATTGATGACTCATTTGTAATTTTTAAATCTGTATTACTGGAATTTTTCGGTTTGAATATTGAAGTTGATGTTCTTTACCGATACAATTTGCATTATCGGCATTTTAAAATACTTTCGACTGAGATAACAGAATTAATATCTGCATTACCATCTTTCGGCTGGGATAGCAAATATACTATCTGCATTACCATCTTTCGGCTGGAAACTGTCGGCTAACTTTAACAGTATACAAAAAAAGGACAAAAAATAATCGAAACACAGAAACCAGGACCAAGTAATACCAGAATCGAGACAGGAGCAACAGCAGCAAGGAACATAAAGCCATGAAGTTTAGGAGATACTGTTTTCTCAATGCAAATGAGCTAGACATTTGTGAAATTGAGGATGCTGGTATGAGTGGGGATGAATTGTAGGGGGAAGGAGTGAAAAAGCATTATCCATTTGCCTTTTAAATATTTTTTTCTGTTCTTCCTTTCTATTTCTCTAAGATGGGTAATCCAAATGCAGAAATTGAATTTTAGTATATACAAAGGCTTGTTTTAACCAGCGATTGTTTATCTTTTAAAATAGCCCACCCGAATCTCTAAGAATTTAGCCAGCAAAGCTATCCTCTTCCTCCGAAAATTAAAATGAACTGGTAACTATTTATTTTTGTGATGGATGGCCTTTAATTTTGGAACCCAAATGCCAGTCAATTAAATGATGTATTACACAGAATTTAGGTTTGCAACTTTACCTTATTTAACCATTTCAATCTTTATTTAGTGCAAACACCATTGAGATTGATGATTACGAACCCATGGCAAACAGGGGTATTCTTAAAATTCAGACACATGTCTTGTAATACATATATACTGTGCTATTCAATATGGAAACGCCTGTCCTCATCATCACCTTCCGAACCATTATAAAATTTTACTCACCATTATAAAAAAATTAGCACATAGTGTATAAAGCAAACCTATGTAGTTGTTAATAGTTAAATGCAAAATTTAATGAAAAAATATAAATGCGTGAACAACCCTCTACCAAAATTAAATTATATCAAAAAAAAATAAAGAACACAAACCGTACAATAATAATAAAATAAAAAAAAAAAAGGAAAGTTGAATAACATCATCAAAAATTAATTTTAATTAATGATTGTCGGATATTAATAGTTTTACTTATACAATAGTTTTACTTATTGTACAACCAACCACTAACAAAAATATCAGTTTAACAATTGTTACCAAAAAAAATCAGTTACCGTATGTTCCACGTTTTCGTTTCGTTTGGTTGAAACCTCTTGTCCGAATATGCATCCTAAGCAGCTTACGGTACCATAACCCAAAAAAAAGTGCGGTTAAATGGGGCTTCTCCTGTTATCCCGAACAAATATATCCATCCACCGGCTTTTTGGTGAATGGCCATTTCATGGACCAGAATGGCTGAATTCTGGTTTGCTGCAGACTAGCAACGTCAAACACAATCTATCCAAGCAACTCGAGCTTTTCAACTGACCTCAATAACACTGTAAATGCGGACACAATATTTTCTACTTTCAACATTTTGCTACGAGCAATGTGATTTCAACGTCGATTGTAAAGTTCCGCGACGTTTGAAAAGCCGATTTTATGACATTTAATGAAATGTTAACAAATGCTGCTATTTTAAATTATACTAATGCTATTTTTGAATCTCAGACTGTCAACTATACTCCACACTGCGTAACCTTTTTAACAAACGCTGGCAACAGTTTGTGAAATCAAAATCAATTTCAAGAGTAAATCTGATGACTTGCTCTGTAGCCAATGTTGCCACAATAAAATTGGCAATCATCCAATAATCTTAATTCTAACTGGCATGTTGTCATATTTTTTACCCTAATACAGACTATTTTAGTTAGTTGTATGGTTGTGACAAAACATCTCTTGTCTCTACCAACAACAGTTTTGACAAAGCTATTGAAAAAACTACAGAACCTAAGCATGATTGAGGCAAAATCTTTTTGCTTATTTGTTTCAAAAGTCACTCTTTCTTGAAATTTCTCCATCCATATGGAAGGACTCATACATTGTTTCGATTAGAAACGATACAAGGGGTAAATCAAATGTTGTTAATGACAGGTAAATCGCTAAATTCTCGTGCACTCCTAAACCTTTTGAAAGGATTGTATGTGGCTTCCCAGTGTCGTAAGTTTTTGGATCCACGTTGTATTGCTCGCGGGGCGACACCGCGCTAAATTACCGGACGCATTCAAATAAAAAATAAAAAACACTGGAAAAAGAGAAGAGAAACAGATGTGCATTTTAACAGTAGATGAGTAGACCGATGCACGTATTAAAGTAAAGACGTACAATAAAAAAAGGAAATTAAAAACGTGTTTGGGCTTGGGCAAGAAGACATTTTCTGTATTATATATTAAATAATAAAAAGTAAAATTTTATTGTACTATAAAATAAAATTAAATCTATTAAATACAGTTATCATAAAGTTAATTGACTAGTGTTGTATTATAACCAAAGTTAACAATTATATCACCATATCGTGTGCGTATTCCCCGTAATAACTCCTGTGGGGCCAAGTAGGTGAACCTGGTTACCATACCAGTTGTACCAGGATCCCCAAATGTATGTCATTCTCTAGATTTGCATTGCAACCATCCCGGTTTTCCTCCAATCAACATGACCTTATTCAAGGACGATCCGCGACCACCAATTTAACCGGGTTCGTCTTAAACATTCTAAATGTTAAGAGAAGATTTTAGCATGTGTGTTGATCAAGAGTCCGATACGCTTTCATACAAAGTCATTTTATTTGAGCTCAAAGCTATTTGTTTCCCACCTCAATTCATACTAAGGATCAACTCTTAATGGCCGTCTTTGTTGTTTGGTGTGAACCATTTCGAATTGAATGTGAACAAGTGTCCAGTCAATCACATATTCTCGTAAACGTTTGTACTTCCCAAATCATGACTATGTAATCAATAATAATATATTTTATCCAGCTACATCTATTCGTGATTCTTGTGCAATGTGCGACAGTCAGTTGACTACGGTTTTGTCAAACGTTGGTCATAACATTAGTTGGATGCTAACGTCACAAAAGCACTTTAATCAACCTTCGTTTGAAATTTGCTTAAGTATGATGCCAAGTGTGGTCGCTGTACCAAGTTACCTGCATCAACCGAATCGAGGCGGTGCAACGCAGATTACTCCTTCCAGATAGGATCGTTACATTCTACCCCCATACCTAGACTGTTTAAATCTAAATAAACTTCAAACTTCATTCACAGTAACAGAAAGTTGAGTGTTGCTCACATATTCATCCCTTCATTTTTTTCTTGTACTTCTTGAATTCAATTATGAATAAATGGCAGAATACTTGAATGCTTCCATTGCTGACAACTAGATTTGTTCTCTCCTTTCAGAAGTTTAATTAACGAAGATGATCATACATAAGTAATGGTGGTATCAGTCGAACTGATAAAAAAATAAATTTTGCTAACTCGACGACCTCTATTTTTAAAGTTGAGCGAATGAACAAAGAACAATGTACGATATGTGGAATCTGTGACAAAGTCCACATGCAGACCCAAAGTTGCTTAGTTTGACCACCTAAGGCCCAATTAATATAATATTTCCTAAAATAGGAGTGGGTCCTTTTACATCCTGTCCTTGTCGAGAATCGAAATCGAGCACCTCTCGAGCCGAACGGCAAAGCTTTAACTAGTGTTATTTTGGTGGAATTCCATGTCTTCAAGGGGACGAAAGTTGTCGGTAATTCGCATTTTGTTCAGCTACTTTGTTGGAAATCGCGATATTTATTCTACTTAATAATTTAGAACAGGGTTCCAAATTATTTAAGAAAGTTGAAAAATATAAAGGAAGTTACAAATTTTCTAAAATAATTTTTCGTAAAATTAAAATTTCGAATTGATGTGTATCGTAAAGCTAATTTTAGGGGCCTCAGTCGTTTGCAAAAGATAAACATATTATTAAAATACATACGTTGAATCGAGTAAGTTACATCAGAAAATTTTGGATTGACTGAAGTGTGCTCGTAAGATCGTAATGTTCATCTAAAAATAGAATTGCAGGTCTAAATAAAAAAAAGAACGTCAAGTATTTATATGTAATTTTAATTTTAATTGTTTATTGCATTAATAGTATTAACAAAATAATGAAAATAATCATAGAAATTTAAAAAAATTGACTAGAATATGTATATTCATTTATGTATTTTATAATTTCGTTTACTTTTACAAAATAATGTAGGTTGTTTGTTCATGATGCAATTTTATTACTAAATTACAATGCTGTTGAGAGTACTTTAAACCGAGATTAAAAAATCGGCCCTAATTATCTGAGCCATTATAACAAAATAAAAATAAAATATTAACGGCGACTAGGAAAGTCTATAGAGAAATTGTTACAACTCGTAAGGTATGAATAACATCTGTTGCATGATATCAAATGACATCGGAGTCTAATATTCGTGTCTAATATTGCATGTTTGTATCTAGTTGAAAATTAATGTTTTCTAATCGCGCGATTTTGAACGGTGAAATGTTTTAAATTAATTCCCGACTTTTCAAATGGTATAATAAAACCATAATGAGCAGGGGCGGAATCGTAATAGACAGGGAAAAGTATTGCCGTGAAATTTTTAGGCATTTGTGTTTTCTTATAAAATGTTCAAGTCAACTTTGATCATTTTTGAGAAATATTTTTGAAAAAATGATTTTGCCGTTCGCATTTCATGATTCTGCCCCTGAAGTTCTAGCATGATAAACATTTACTGATTTTGCTCCTGACGACCACGTAAAATATTATAAAAAAAAATTTAGCATAAAAGTGTCTGTATGCACCTCAATATGTTATTATATCGTAAATAGTATTCATTCGAAGGACCTTTAATAGTTAGTGAAAATGTAAAATTTTCCATTTTTAAATAACACTTAAAATTAAAATTCAGTTCTCTTGATAAAGAAGTATTAAAATAACATGTAATCATAAATAAAATTAATCTTAATATCTTAATATGTAAAAAATTTGTTTCCTTGTTATATAAAAAAAATCTTTTCTTTTAACTCTTTAATGTTGAAAGACTTGGAAGCACTTTATAAATTTGGTATATATGTACGTTTTCTGTATTTACACAGGGTGATGATGTACAAAAATTAAAAACAAATATTATGGTTACATCTCCTTTTCCGAACTGTGAAGCTGAACAAACGACTCTAAATGTATTGGTATAAGCCCTTTATATTTGATTTTGTGCTGTGCTATAGAACGTGACGCCAGACATTTAAGGGTTGTCTCCTTTGACTCGTATTTACGTATTAGAGCCTCTATGATATCTACTTAAAAATAATTTTCAATTAAAAAAAAATAAATGCATGATTAAAGTGTAATATACATACATGATGTACAGATTTGTGATGCGGACAAACCGTCAATGTTAACCGCGTCTAAATGCACGCCAGAAGTTAAAAATAATTTTACTATTTCTTCGACTAAGAGCATGGCTTCTTGGGATAGTGGTCGTAATATTTGTACCTACGGAGAAAAAAAAATCAAAACGCATTATAGTAAATCTAAATGACTTAATGAATTATCAAAACCTACCGTAGATGTTAGAGTATGTAGAGGTGTATTTCTATCACAATCAACCATGGACGTATTAGCACCACAATGAATTAATAATTTGACAGTATCGGCACAAGGAAATCGACAAACATCACTCGTATGGAAATCATCAACCGGTGTTACCCCATTTACGGCCAGATGTAACAATGTCTGTCCATCGCGCAATTTGATTGGCTTTTTATTTAAGGCATAAACTAATTTATATAAATTACGTATTTCAGCTGGCGCCACATTAGCATTACTATTTTTTAATATTTTTGTTGAAATTGTTAATAGATATAATGCGGTCACAATATTTGATTCATATTCTTCAATTACAACGTGAATATCGTCTTTTGGCCCGGGTTTTACTAACTTGTCTTTATTGTACTCTATTTCGAGGATGCACGACTGTAAAACAGTTAGAACATTTTCAAATCGTAAATCTAACCCTACATGCAGCATTTGTGAAAATACTTGTGCGAACCGTAATAGATCACGTTGTACTGATAATCTATTGTCTTGTCTAAGTTGTAAGGCGTGCAACCAAAGAATTTCACATCGATCAAATCGTCCATTGTCGGCACAAACAGCACCACGAAATACAACTGGATGCGCAACATCGGGACATTTTCTCCCTAAGATTCGTTCTCGTATTGTTAATGATTCCATATGAATTGAGTTATGATTAAAGCGTATGGCTTGCAAGTCCTGCATGCATTGGCTTTCGATCCAATTTTCGTACGCCGCAATTGGAGGGCATAATGTTTTCTTAACTATATCACCAGAATCTGCATAACGTAGTTCCATTGCTAAGGTTAAATAATGAAATGCTTTACTTAAACTATAATTATCTTTGTCATTTGCAAATGAGGCACCCATAAGTTCAAGGGCATCGATTCGTTCCTCTTTTGATAACAGTTCTTCCCGCTCTATAAAGAAATCAACGACGACTTCTCGAGTACGCTCAGCTGCTGTAATTACCGGCGACATACCATACTCATTTGGTTTTAATGTTGCACCATAATCTAAAAGTATACCACAAATTTCAACGTGACCACATTCTGAAGCGTAGTGTAACGCTGTTGCTCCACAATGGGCTTCTACGTCAGGATTTGCGCCAGACATTAATAAAAATTCGACTACATCTGTATGTCCTTTATATGACGAAATCATTAAACAGGTATTATTATAGGTATTTGGTATGTTGACATCGGCATTATGTGCTACTAAATACTGTACAATATCTAAACGACCGTCAAAGCATGCGGCCCTCAACGGTGTCGAGTGTGTATCTGTAAGCTGATTAACATCTGCACCATGTTGAACCAATAACTTAACAACGTTTAAATATCCAGATCCAGCTGCACACCATAACGCTGTGGCCCCGGGCACAATATGGCCATCAAATTTAACGACACACCGCTTCTCTAAGTCAGGCTTAAAATTTGATAGCAACATTTTAACTACTTTAAGGCGACCGTAACGTGCTGCCGCCACAAGTGGTGTAAAACATTGACCATCATCTTCGTAAAAATCCTGTAATTAAATAAAACAAAAAAAAAAATTAGTGACGTGTGATCGACGGTCTACAAATGAATATTCTAAATTTATATATTTTGTATACATCTATACATTTATATTTTGATCGCGCAAAAATTTTTTTCTCTTAAATTAAATCGAAACGTGAAAATTAACAATTTCAATGCTATAAAAAAGTAGAGTGATTTATATATTTTTATAATGCGCGGACATTTCATCGCGTGACATGTGATCGAATAATTGATTGAGCAATATTTTAAAAAGAGCACATGCGACTCTAGGGCACAGGTGGTGTTTCTCGCTTCCTTAAATAATAATAAATGTTAATTTCACAAAGAAGAATATGGAAAAACGCATATTGCTTTGTTTACACAGCTTCTTTCTTGTATCATCCAAACACAAAATAAAACGTTCGCTTCCTTTCATCAATAATGGCCGAGTGCCAAGAAAACAAAGCCACGAAATGCGAAATATAGTTGTAACGAAATAATTCTTTGTATTCAAACGATCTAATATGTGTATTCACAATTTATAATAATTTATTTCGGTGAAAATTGCAAAAGTATTTGGGCTGGTACGATGTAGGTATATTAATTTTACGTTTCACTCATTATTGCCCCAGACGTGCTTTAAAATCACGATTTAAAAAGAAAAAATGTTTAGTTTTAAAACTGGGCACAAATATCCTCCAAACAAAACTGGGAAAATTAAAAGGACGTTTACAGTGGTTACGAATAGGGTTTGTGAGATCATTTAAAATTTTAAAATGCAACAATCAAAAATACTGCCTAGTAAAAGTTCTATTCTTCATATTAAAATGACGCTAAAATTTAATATTTTTCGATGTTAAGCGTTTCCGCGAGGACTCATATTTAATCAAAAAATTAGAAAATAACATAGTCACTTCTTTACAAACATGTTCTCGATTTTAATTCAAACTAACTACGAAAAACTTCGTAGTAGATTCAATAAAAGTTTAAAGCATTTCTATAATTATAATTCAAGTCATACGTTAGCGACGATTTTTAAACAAAGCAATTAAGCGGATTTGAGGTGTATGACTGTTTTGTCTCAAAATTGAGTGTATTTTGCAGTTTTTAGAATAATTTTCGTTCATACAAAATCTAATTAATAACATCGGGATTTGTATGAAAACCACCACCCACCAAACTATAGGAGAGCGTGTTGCGGACACCTACAAATTTGTATACCTTAGATCGTCAGAAGAAAACTTAATCGAGATTCGCTTTTGCTTTTCGTTAACTAGTCTTCATCTGCAAATAGTACAACAAGCAAATCATTTTCCTTTTGGACATCCTACTTGAGGAATATAACGAAAACTTGATTTAAATGACCAACAAGCAATACCAAATTAATGTCCCTTGGAACGCTGATTTGAGGAACGTTGAATATTAAATCGCGCAAATTTTTATGGATTATTTCTTGGAGCATTCATTACAACGTACTAAGTTTAAACTTATAATGTATTGTTTATAAATAACAAAGTTCTCACGTTTAGGTGATTTACCTAAAAATGATAAAGCGCCGCACATTACGCAGGAAAAGCACTGAGTGGGTATGATAATAACTAATACGGAAGGTTGAATACGAAACATTCTATGGTGCAAAAACAACTGTTCAATTACAAAAAGGTGTAAGTTATGAATTTGGCCTGATAGTCTTTCAAATCTATTTGAACCTATATAGAACCTATTAACATCCAATTAATATCCGAATCAAACATATCGGCTGTAGATGTGCACTATTTTGGTGGCAGGTCAAATTGAAAATCACAATTCGGATTCCTAGGTCGCACAGTACGACGGCCGTATTATCGGATGTTACCAACCTTACTAGATCTTGTTGTGAATGGCGTGCTTTGGTTCTGTTAGACTCCTCAAGAGCGTTTAATTCAATTAATTTTGCTGCTTTAGACACAATTGTGTTACTGGGCAGCAGAAGAGATATAACAAAAACATAGTTTTAAAGAACCTGTTCAACTCTAGTTTAAAAATATACCACTAGATGTAAGACCTTCAAAAATGTACGCATACTGCGCAAACCTTACTTTCCATTGCGTCTACTATATATCCCAGTATATGCAATTTTCCCACTGTGTGGAAACACCTGTTGTTTTAGTTCCTTACTAAATTCTGTAATACTAAATATCAAATATACAGAAATATCGATTTTGGAGAAAAATAATTGTCTTTCTCTTTCTGTTTTGCGGTAATATTATTTTTTTATTTGTAAGGTCCCGTCCGAATTCTGTGATAATTTATCTAATCTGTAATAATTATGACAGAATTCTGAATGTAACCAAATTATTACAGCAACCTCTTGTTATAATTTTGACATTTCTGTAATAATTTTCGTGGACACAGTGATATGTATCGAAAATGCTCACGAAAATTATTACAGGGGTGACATGTTCTACCATCACATTTTCGATACTTTATCGAAGTTTATTTCTCATTTTTCTAAACTAAAATGGACAACTGTTTCATTTATGAATTATTTCTTTTCTATTGCTATCACAACCTACTAGTACAAATGCGAACAAATTGTCTTTCTCTAATTTCGTTCAAGTATCGGGGTGCGTTTTTTTTTAATTTCTCGTGTTGTTTTATTTTAATAATGTCTGATTATTACAGTAACATTAATTTTATTTAGTTTATTATAAAGTGATTGCGATCGGATTTGGCTAAAGAGGTAATAAAAACAGTTTTGCAATGGCGTCGCCATTTGCATATCTACGCAATTTTATTACGTAGTGTTTTTGTTTAGTTTTTTTAAGATGCTGTCAAAATCTAACAAGGTAAACATGTCAATCAATACCCTACAGAGGCGGATTTTTAAAATTTAAATAAAAAAGAAATATGCACATATTGAATATCTGAATAAAGAATTACAACAATAGTTATTTTTAATTTCAATAGAAAATTATTATAATTCCTATGTAAAAGTACTATGGAAAGCTGCTCTATTTGCCTGCGATAAACGGTGTTAAATTAGTACGGAAGTGTATATGGAATATACCAGAGTTTCCGACGAATTTCCACATTGTTTTTTTTTCTCTTTTAGTCAAGGTTCACACCGACACCGGAATTTTCGTGACACTTTTCTTTCGCGAGTACTACGGATTTCCGTGTACATAACAAGGTTCTTTCCATAGAAATAGTGTGGTTTTGGAGCGCGAATGTAAACAGAATTCCGTCGGTTTTGCATATTGGGATACAGGTGTCAATTTTGTACGAAAAGCGACCAGCGCGAGATGAGCAAACCGGGAAAATATAGTTTTGATCATCTTGTTTGTATTAGTAGGCGAAACGCATGCGCATGATCTTGTTTTGATTTTTTTTTGTTTGGATTGGCGTTTCTATGCGTATACATTTCATAATTATAGAACTAAATCGAACCGATTCAACCGGATCCATTTATTTTGGTGCCTATACACTATCGCAAAAATGGCAAATAGAATGCTCATATACAAGAGAGGAAAATATATACACAAAATTTTTGCTCACCTCGTCAACTCGCGCTGTCATTTTGCGTACAAAATTGATAACTAGTTGCTTTCCAATCGACCACCGCAAGCATTTGTAAGTGCAAAAAATGTGTATTGGCTAAAGTATCGATTGGAAAGCACAAAAAATTACAAAAGCAAAACATAACCTACAAATGTTTAGTTTATTTGTGATAAGGATAACATTATAATAAACAAATATCTATACCGAAATTTTATTAGCGCTTCACATAAGACATTCAATTATTTTTTTACAGAAAAATACTACACACAATCACCTAGCGGACAAATTTTTCGTAACTGCTTTCAACTACTCATAATAAAATGATAGAGCAGTTGTCAGTAGTTAATTTAGCAAGGACAAAAACCATAAGTGCTTATAAGGACTTGCGGTGGTCGATTGGAAAGTAACTACAGATACTACTGTATATCCAGAGTGCAGTGATGAGCAATTGAAATGTTTTGCTCCGGTAATTTTTTGATTTCTAAAATTTTTTCATACAAATATGAATAAACTCATGCAATTGTTTCCAGAGCTGTAGAAATACAACCACAAACATATTTCTACCAAAAATCAAATTGTCATAGCGTACTCTGATATAATTACATACATTGAATTTTGTTTTGGTACGGTATTTTTGGAAATGATTTGGAGTTAATCATTTCGCCCCATGTTGTTTATGATAAAAATCATCTTGTGCCAATTTATACCGACCTACCCAAGTCACAGATGAATAGTTTGTCAATATGGTAGTTTATATAACAAAATGCTTGCATGAATAGTGTAGAAATTGGTTGTCACTAAACTCAATTTAAGAACTCGAGTTTAGAGACACACTCTCTTAAGTTCGGAAGCAAGATATTTTTAAATTGGCTTTGGATTTTTGTACATAATTTTTATAATTTTTTGTCATTCAGCAAAATTAGGTGTTTTTTTTTATTTATTTCATTTTTGCCTGAGTGAACACGATCATTATCACCACACTTGATTTGTGCAGCGGAAAGTAAAACTTTATCCGTTTTCATAAAAATCGCCCTTAAATTTCGGAAAACAAAGGACAACTTTTGTTTAAGATTTAATCTTCAAATGTTCTTATCTCTAAAGATCTCCCAGTTTTTAAGGAAAAAAGTTGTGTATGACCTTTTCTCCAATATTTTTTATTTTTACAGCTTAGAGATAACAAATTATGGGGAAACAATATTTTTGTTCAAGTTTTGGAAAAATTCGTTGGTTCAATTATGTTATACTTTTCAATATATCTGCAAAGATCTATAAAAACGAAAATGCTCCTTGTAGATTCCGAGTTATGGAGAAACTCCATTTTTCCAAACTCGTCCTTTCCGTTAATTTTTTGTTCATAAATGATCTACTTTTAAAAAATTTTAAAAGTAAAAGCTTTTATGGAAGCTGTCACTCTTGAAATGACTGAAGTCAAATTTTAATCATTTATCAAAAGTGTAGCTACAGAAACTAACAATTATTAAAAGTGTTTAGCATTATGTGTACTTCTATGGTTAAATGCTAACATATTAACACCACCCTCACCACCAATCACCTTCATCGGGAAATTTTTGTACAGATTTTTGGAAAACCACTCCATTTGCGATATTTGATGTCGATCGCCTACGTTTGAAGCCCTATTAACAGATAATTCTAGAGATGAATATTCAGATCTATGAATGCCAACATACTGTATGCATTTTTAAAGTTTAATTTTTGTAACCACCATAGAAACACGACAATCTGGGACTACGTTTTTGCTTAAATTTCGAAAAACTTACAGTGATCTTCATAATTGATCACAATTTCATAAATTTGAAGCATTTTGGTTATTGCACTAAAACTACAACATATAATCGTCTGGATTTTTTTGAGAATTATTATAAAACAATAAAACAAAAAAACACTATTACAAGAACAATATGAAATAGCGTTATTTCTGCTTTTCAATTTTTCATATACACATCGACTGTGATCAATTTTTTGGTTTAGCTTGTTTTTGAGTGTAGAAGTAATATAGCGCGAGGATTTACACCGCATTTTATAATAATTCTTGTAAATAATTTTTTTTTTCTTAAACTGGAAAAAACTAAAGAAATGAAAAGAATTACTAATTCGAAATAAAAATGGCGTATCGCATGCCTTTTCTTTGATAGATTGAGGAAGCAAGTCAAAAACCGATTTCCTACAAATAAGGTCCGCAAAATTGAACAATTTCTGTGAGAAGGTAAAACACATAGAGATATTTTCTAAATATTAAACGTCTCATTAGGAGTAATATTGAAACTGCGAAAGAAACTGAACTTAAATGTCCCCAAAAACCTCCCGTTCGGTTAAGTTCGGCTAAGCCAAAATTATCAACGCGCGCGAAACAGTTCATTATCAAAAACATTCGTAATGAAACAGTAGAAATGCAGTAAAAATGAGAACAATTTTTTATCTAATAATTTAGCCAATGTTTCAGCAGAAACTATTCGACGAACATTGAAGGAAGTTGGAATGAAGAGCTACGTAAAAACCACTCCTTACAAATCGGAACCGGCAACTTCGGCTCAATTTTGCAAAAAAAATAAAAAACTGGACAGTTTCTCAATAGGCTAAAGTAATATGGTTAGATGAGTCCAAAATTAAACGATTTGGCTCCGACGGTCGAAAGTGGACTTGGCAAAAACCTGGAGCTATTTTATTACCACATAATGTAAATGAAACAATTAATTTTGGAGGTAATATAATAATGGTATGGGGTGAATGATGGCTCATGGTACTGGCCAGATAAAACACATCGAAGTTAGAAAGACGTCTGCCTCCTACATACAAATTTTTATGCTGATTCATACAAATTTAGGGCACGTTGTTTTTTATAAAGACAACGGAATGGGTACAAAGGGCCGAATGTCGAAGGGCCGAATGGGTCGAATTATTTTTAAAATAAGAAATATAATTTTTAAAATTGTTTGCTTTATGGAATATTTTGTAAATTTATTTTTTATTAAACATAAATGAATTTATGTATTTTCATCTTTGGATATTAATGAAATTCCACGTATCCAGTCAGCGATACATTTTGGTGAAGGAAAATTGAGAATTAGGGTCGTTTACCCGTCTTTCAAAATCCCGAAATCAAAATCCCGACATTAAAAATTGCAATAATTGTAGAGGCTAACGGCTTCCATAACTCTCACGAGCACGCGGGTGGTCGCTGCGCGGTAGGTAGGTATAAAAAATATTAAATATTAAATTTTGTTTTTATATCTATAAAAAAAACAAAATTTATTGATTCAAAATTTTTAAAAAAATCCCGACTTTCGTCGGGATTTTGAAAGTCAGAATATTGAAAGTCTGTTAAAAGTAGGGATTTTATTGTCGGGATTTTGATAATACGGTCTTCAGATAATAGGTATATGGTACAAAATATAAAAAAATAATTAAATTAAATAAAAAAATTAAAAAAATATACTTATTTCTAAAAAACAAAAAAAAAATAAACAAAAAAATCGGCCTTTTGACCCATTTGGCCCTTCGACATTCGGCCCTTCGACATTCGTCCCTTCGACATTCGGCCCTTCGACACATTTAGCGCTTCGACATTCGGCCCTTCGACATTCGGCTCTTCGACATTCGGCCCTTTGATATCATACCAAGATAACGAACCCAAGCATACCGCTAAGATTAAGAAAAAATACCTAAATCCTATAAAGCATCTCTGGGGCGAGCTTAAGAGATCTCTTGCAGATTTTTCAGACACACCGCCTACTATAGACGAACATTTGGGATAGAGTTCAGTTAAAATGGCGAGTTATTTCAGCCGAAACAACCAGAACAAGCTGGTAGAAAGCATGCCCAATAAAATTACTGCAGTTTTGAAAACCAAAGGAGGCTATATCAAATATTAAATTAAGATTTTTAGGCTGGCCGCAAAACTGATCGCACTACCATGAAATATATTTTAAATTAATTATTTACATATGTGATGTCAAAATGAATTATTTTTTTATTTTTTAAATAAATTTTTAAATAAACAGTTGAATTAGAAAAGGAAACTTGAAAAATACTTTTAGTTTTATTTTGGTATAATAAAATATTAGCATGTTATAAAATCGTGATCAATTATGAGTCACTGTAAATATATGGCTAGTATTGCTGCAAATTTAATTTAGAATAGTTTTCATCATATTCGGCTAAAAAACGAAAAAGTTGCTTTGAAACCCACTTTCGGTGAACCGTTTTCAGCAAAAAATTATTGCAACGTCCAAACTTAGAATAAAGCCTGAAGTTCCGTCGCGATGAATCAATCTCTCAGAAAATACTCAAAAAGGTGTATAACAAGATTCTTGCTGATTATTGTACGAAAGTGCGCGAACTATCAGAGATCGTAGGCGTATCGTACGAACAGTCAAAGAAAAAAAAGCTTGTGAATGTATAATGTGTCTGCTTGATGGGTGCCGAAATTGCTTCCGTGTTTAGGATACGGCTGTCAACTTGTGCAGTGTTTGGCCCTTAGCGAAATCAGTAGGAGTTTTTCTGTTAATCATCACTGTAGGTGAAGACAGGACCAATTACTAATTCGCTAGAGACCAAACGACAGTCAAAACAATGGATTTTTTCAAGCAAATTTCCGAAGGCAAAGACAGCAAAGATCAGCCAGGTCATGGCTACCATTTTTTTGAGATTCGAATGGGAATAATGCTAGTAAGCTAAGAGGAAAAGAAAGAAAGATCTTGGGTCAGCACTACAGTGCATTACTCGGCCGGGTGGGTATTTTAGAGGGTTTAAAAAAGACAGGCACGTTAGTAAAATGGTATCGTCCTAAAAGGCGATTTCGTTGAAATATAATGTATAAAAATTGCGAAAAACTTGCATGTGGATGGATATTTTGCGAAGTAATTTTGTTGATACAGTAAATTGAAATTTTAAATTGATGATATTCATTTGTTTAAGATGCAAATCATATAATATTACCTCCGCGAATGGCGCTTACCGTACTTTTACCATCGTTAATAAAACCAACGACTGTTAAACCGTTTTTGAGATGTAAAAATTGTCAATCACCTTTAGGGTTCTGAGGACAAAGAGTTAATAAAATAGATTTCACCGCAATATAAAATTGTATAATGTATAATGATAAAATATTGCTGATAAATAATCCTTATATTAAGATTTTTACAAACAAAAAGGTGGGCCAAAATTCAACAACAGTATGGCTGTATAAATTCGCAACAGCATTATGACTATATCGAGAATGAAAAAAATTTCGAAAATTTATATCAAAAATTTCCAAGTTAAAATTTGAATGTTGACACAATCTCGAACAAAATTGTAAAAGAGACAAATTCTAAAATTATAATTAGCCTCAAGGTTGCTAAAACCAATACTCCTAAGAGTATCAGGCAGACTGCTTGATACGTCATTAAATGTATGTCTAGTTTCTTTTCTGAACTGTAGATGGCAGTAATATTCGTAAAGTGTACTGGAAATTTGAGATCTAACGAAATGTTGGATTCATAATTTAATAACAAAATAATGAATTAACTCTTATCAATAGCCCGTACGAGAGACGTTTCACGAAAAAAAGATTATACAAAAAAAATTGAATCATTTATTTGATTATACTGCCATCTAGCCAAAGATTAGAGGCCATTAGTATCTAGATGCACTGACAAAAAAAAAACTCATGCAGGCGATTACTGAAACGATGTATTACAACGAAGCGATTAAGGAAATTATCACATTACTATTTTATTATGTTGATTTGACATTATTTTAATAAAAATAGATTAGAAATACATAGTAGCAGCGTCCAGTCACGTAAATATTATTCATTTCCCACTAAGACTGAATAGGGTTTACTAATAAAACAAATAACGTTATAACACATATAATAAGAGAAGAAGATAACAAACAAACTATTTATACCAACAATTTCAATTATTTATACTTTGTTATACTTCACAAGCAACGGGTGGAATAGACTTTAGTAAACGGACCCAATATTTTGGATTTCGAGACAGTAATTTTACAAATACTAAAATATGGGCCTACATAAAAGTTAACTTTCATTTTGATTTATTAATAATTTGAATTGGAAGATTTTTTAGGTCAAAATCTGGAAGGGCTGACTAAATAATAAATTTTTGAAATCCTATATAGAACATAATTCATTGCGAACAACGTTAAGGGCGAAAATTTATAATAAATTTTTTAATAAAATTAAAACCAATAATTGAATTAAAAATACCAGCCAATTAATTATATGATTTCTTTTATTTGACATTTATGTAAACTCAATAATAATTAAGATGATTCGAAGTTAACTGTTATACGTAGTTGATCAATGCTCTTAATTAAGCTAACTTTTCGAAACAAACATAATACACAAAGTAAGTGAGCAACAATGATCGAATCGCAAGAGTTACCTTAAGTATGAAAGTGTTAAAGACAGTAAAAATTAAAATTTTTAATTATACACATTAAATTACAAACGATCACACCTAAATTTTTAACGTGGGGGTATATGGCAAATTAATAGTTTTTCCGAGTTAGAAAATTATCAAAAATGGAAGAACAATTTTTTAAAGAGTTTTTAAAAATTAAAGATTTAATAGCTCAGCATTTTTAATGCAATAAACTAAATGTTAAACTTCCACAGCTGGAAAGAGATAGGTTGGTTTTGGGAATCTTTACTAAAATTATTGTTTACTTTAATTCATATCTTACATAAGATATACGTACTCTACAAACAATTCTAAAATGATTCGGACCAGCAATGACTTTTAATGCCAATTAACTTTAACGAAATAATAAAAATTAATATTAAACAACAACAATAAAATGATTAATTTTCAAGTGTATGCGCGAGAGCAATGACACATCATCTTACCGCAATTCAATTTTATTAATTTCAAATACTAAGTACTTCGTGTTGAAAATGAAATGAGATTTTTCTTTTTTATATTGAAAGTACAACAAAAGTACAAATTTATAAATAAGAACGCTGATCATATGTTTCATTATAAATACGTATATTTTTTTTATTTTACAACTCTCTAGGCAAGGTCATTTCCGAATTCGCTAAAAATATCTCATAATATACGATTGAGACGTCGTCGATGCGCTATTAAATCACAAAAAAGAGAGAAGTCACAAAAAATGTAAATTAAGTTAAATTATGATAAATAAAAATTGTGACTCAAGTGAAAATAATTTTCACCAAAAAATTTTTAGGTAGGGGTTATTATCTATCTCGCTGAATAATAATCGATATCTTTAAAAGCAACTGACTCAAGAAATTATTTCAATTACAATTATTAAAAAATAAAAAAAACTATTTTTAGATAAACAAAAAAACAATTCTGAAACAAAGATGAATTTTCATTGTAAATTGAAATGCTGTGTCTTCAATTCAATATCTGTGCCGATTTGTTGAATGTGCGCGTTTTAATTTCCAAAAATGATACAAACAAAAATTCTTTGTGTGTTTTGCTTGAATATAAAAATAAATGAGCTAAGACACTAACAGTTAAAACTTAGTCTAGTGTGAGTAAAAGAGGCAAGGTTCAATTTGAGTCCGTTAACTACGACCGAATTAAAACCGTAAAAATATTTTGATCAACATTTGGTGCCAAAAATGTTCTTATTGATTAATGATTATCCATTTTACACGGGTCGTTTACCGAAAATTGCGCGCGATATAAATATTAAGTGAAATAAATTCATTTATAGAGCATGATTGACTTTAATTTGGCCACGATTAGACATCACGTTGATTTTGGTTAATAAATTTAAATTAATTGTATGTCGGGCACAAAAGGCGATATTGATTTTAAATTAAAATGTACAAATTCTAATCAAGTTCGGTATAATAATTATTTCTTAAATCTGATAGCAGGTTTATTTATGAAAACAACCTTCTATAATGTTGGAATATTTAAAGATACCAATTATTTCAATGAGTTCGTGAGCTTAATCTTTTTATCTAGGGTTCCAGTTCTTAAAACTGTAAATATTTATTCCAAATAGTGGTTTCCTGGGCATTGTCAGTTGAGATTTCCATTTTACGACATTACTACCATACAAAAGTTATCCCTGAAGTTTTGGCAGAACTGTACTAAAACACATAAGTGGTATTTTCCGTTGTAATAGCCAAATAATTTTTCTGATCAACCTTATATGTTCATAACCTACAATTTAGGAAGTCTTGCTCCTTTTGAAACAATTTCTAGTCTTCAACTTAATCAAACCAAAAAAACTACAGTGGCGACCAAAAATGGATACATAACGAAAACATTTTAAGTTTTTAATTCCGATAGTTATAATTTTATTATTTAGTCAATAAAAATAAGTTGGGACTGCCAATTTGTAATATCATTCATAAAATTTACTTAAGAAAATAACAATAATTTAATTAAATAAAAAGATATATTAAAATTCATTGTTTAGGTCATGTGTATCCAAATATGCCCGAAAGTGCTACTACTGGAAACGGCCACATAAAAAAATAAAGAAACATCATGTTACTGAAACGATGAAGCACGGTGGCGGATCGTTAATGGCCTGGGGATGCTTCACCCGATGAAACGTTGACCCAGTCAGTAGTGAGGATCAAGGACATTATGCGAAATTAAGAATCCAGAAGAATTATCCAGAGGAAGAAATCGTTTTTCAGCTTGAGATCCCAAACACACAGCTAAAACAGTGCTAATTGTTCTGTGCAATGTATAGCTTGATGACCGTAAAGCGGAAACTTACCGTTGAGCGACCTACTTTACGGCGGATGCTACATACCTAGCTAGCCAACATGTTAAATTTTTAGACTGAAAAACATGTTAAATTTACAAGATCAGAAATGCTAAAGAACAAGATCGAATGGGAATGGAACATAAATAAGCCCTCTACCAATGATTGATACCCACACAGTTCCAGGTCGCAAAAGAGGTAAGGTTTTCAACGAGTTTTAACCGTTATAGCAATATGAACGCGATCTCTAGAAGCATACAGATTAATCGCCTAGCCAAATATATGAAGAGAGCCCAAACTACGTTTATATTTATGCGTAGATACAGAAACTTCATTTTATTAGTTAAGCGATAATGGGCATTTATTTATGATAACTAAAAAGTTATATTTAAATGGGTGTCTGCCATAATTCATTTATTTGTACTATTTCATAGCAATGACACGACATAATCTTAACATACAACTTTGTGAAAAGCAAGAAAGTGTTGTTTAAATTCAACATTTTGGTTGTTGTGATGAGTAGTGTCTAATACTCGCGTGAAAAGACACATTAGACGTAGGGCTAAATTATCGAATAACTGAATTGATGGTTAGTTCATACTAAGCAAACATAGATGGCAGAAAAAACCGCGCCTGGTGTTTAATTAAAACGTGCAAGTTATTATTTATCAATTTTTAATCAGCGTTGATTAAATTTGAACAAAAATTTCAGTTTGAAACTGTACCGATTTTTCACTCATAGTATACGAGATTACGTAGCGCCGTTTCTCTAAACCTACCTACTCTGTGAGCTTATTGCGTGATACTGAGTTGAGTTAAATGCAGAAAGTGTAGTAAACTAGTGTAACCATACTATATTTCGGCAGAGAAATTCCATCAGGACTACCGCTCTTGCCTGCACTAATCAGCTTGTTGGCTAAATTCTACTCGACATGAGTATTGAGCAGCTCAGTAGCAGTACCGACAGGATCGATGTTGATGCAACCGGGAAAATGAACAGAAAGAATCAGTACACTAAATTTTGGAAGATGCAAACTTCACGTTGAATAAACGAAAAGAATTAAGTGGGTAATTTTCATTCTTTACTAAGAACAATTTATTCAGTTTAATGTCGCTATTATGGTTTTTATCTTACCTCAACTTACCATTCTGAAATATTTGGCATACTTGTTGGGGGCAGGTGAGTCTAGTGTCAAATATACTCACCAACAGTATAGTGGTGAGTTAATAGTAATTTTTTGACAAGCAAAATCAAGATGGATGGCAAAAAAACGTAAGATTTTTTTTAATAATAATTTTTATATAGGATTACATTTTACAAAAATTAATGCATAATAAAACAATATTTCTAGGCACGAAATAAGAATTTCTAATGAAACGGCAATATTGTGAAAAATGTATGTCCAAAACAATAAAATTACAATATTGCCAACTTAACAACTAATGGAAATTGTCATAATAAACAAACACATCTCACCAAAATAAAAGCGAGAAAAATAATACAAAAATCTAACACACGACTTAAAGTGATGAGATAGATGAGTCGCTCGGTGAGGTGAGGTAAAAATCATAATTGAGGCAAAATGGGGCATTTACATGTGAAAATTGTTTTCTTCTAAAAATTTTTACATGTAAATAAGAAGGATCCGCTATATAAAAATATTCAATATGCCAGATAGGAATAAACATATATAGTAATGCCATAATTTGTTTATGGGACCATTTTTAATTTATTTTTAATGAATTCAAATGCGAAATTTATATTTGGAGCTATGGCCTCTGTTTTTATTATGAATCCTCAACATTTATAAATACGAAATAATTTTTTTTGTTAATTTTAAAAATACTCGGATCGAATATATTTTACTGCAGCATTTATTTTTATTGCAACACTTTACAGTGGTTTTGGCGGTGCAGTGGCTTACAATCTTCTGCAAAATTTTGTTGGGATATATTTCTTTTCTTGTCTCTCATGTGCAAAAAGTCAATGTTATATCTTCTTCATTTTGCAGAAGAAAAATGTTGGTCGCATGTAAATGAGGTATAAAGCGACAGAATGCCAATTTCTTGACAGAATTACGAGTACCACCTGACAATAACCTAGAAGCGCAAGATCGCGTTCATCTTTCAAATTAAATTCACAGCATGATGTTCAATATTTTTCACTTTTTAAAATTTTTAAAACACGTTTCAACACACATTCTCAGAAACGAGATGAAAACTCAGAAATGAAATGAACTAGTTGATTTGCATAATTTTTAATCGGTTATCGAAAAAATAAAATAGATACCGAATTTATTGAACACTATTCGTAATTATTTGGGCTCTGTAAAAGTCTCTGTTAACTCTGCTAACTATCATCTGAACTGAAATTTCATTTTCCCGACAAACAATTGAACCAAAACGTGGTTTGGGAATTACGGGTGTGAACTATGTCCTAAATGTTTCCTAACTTTCTTCGTGAGAGTGTATTAGTTAATCTCTCGCTATAATGAATTTTAATATTCGTAATAATTGTAAATATTAATAGAAAATACAAAAGTGGTTAAGGAATGTAAATTAACAAAACAATTATCAGAAATAAATTCAACGAAAAAATAATGGTTTGTAAAGCATAAAACCGTTCAGTTCATAGCCGCTAGTCGTGGTTTAGTAAAATTACAGCAAATCTAAACAAAAATTGTATCCAATGTTAAAGGCAATTAACGAGCACTTGTCATATGTCGTTGTATTCGTTTAAGTGTCTTCTATTACTTTTATGAATATCAAGAAAATTCTATGACCCTGAAAGGCCATATAGTGAATTGAGTACTACCGTATAAGCGATTGATGAGTGTCTATTGTGTAACGAAAATTTAATTGAAAATTTCAATTTTAAAGGCGATTAACGAGCACTTGTCACATGTCGTTGTGTTCGTTTAAGTGTCTACTATTACTTTATATGACAGATGCTCGTTAATCTACTTTAAGTTTGAAATTATGAAATAATTTTTCGTTACACAATAGACATCCATGAATCGCTTATACGGTAGTACTCAAATCACCATGGCCGACATGTTGTAACTATCACTTTTTTCGCTTCGGCGAAAAAACCGAGCTACTTTGATGAAAATGTAAAAATTTACATGATACAAAAATTATTTTTACTTCTAAAATACCGTTATTCTTTCGAAAGTGTATCGAAGCGAAAAATGTGATAGTTACAACATGTCGGCACATATTTCCTTTCCGGGTCATAGAATTTTCTTGATATTTATAAAAGTAATAGTAGACACTTAAACGAATCTAACGACATGCGACAAGTGCTCGTCAATCGCCTTTAACATTGAAATTTTCAATTAATTTTTAGTTACACAATAGACACCCATGAATCGCTTATACGCTAGTACTCAAATAACCATATTCCTTTCAGGGTCATAGAATTTTCTTGATATTCATAAAAGTAATAGCATAGAAAAATAAGTTTAACATAGATTTCTCATTTGTATAAAACGAATTAAATTCCAATGTCTTGATTGTTGTGTGACTTTACATTGCGCACAATGTAAACTCACAAATACAATCATGACATTGGAATTTCATTTTTATCTCTCATTTTATACAAATGAGAAATTTATGGCAAACTTATTTTTCTATGGTTGTCTGAAGCAGTTTTATGAAATAAATTTCACAATCTTTCAATAATATGAATTGTGTAATCTGAACATTGAAAATATTTTCCGAAATATATTACAAAATTCATTATAAAGAGTAAAAAATTTACCTTTATTGGTTTATCCGAAAAAAAGTATATAATATTCACTTACACATACACTGTCTGTTAGGATTTAGGACAAACTTCACGAATTTGTAGGGAAGCGTGAAGTTTGTCCTAAATTTGTTTTTGTAATTTTAGGACAAAGTTAGGACATACGTCACGGGAATTGGGAATTAGCCAAAGCAGAGCAATTTGACGTGATCCAAAATATAATCAACAAGTTTGCAATTTAAATCTTTTAACAATTGTTTATTTAGTTTGAAATTTGAAATCAAACCATATCAGTGACCCCGTACTTTGAGTTCCGTAGCCCCCGTAATTATATAAAATTAAGTTTATTCATCGCCCTCTACTTTCGATAAATACATCAGAATATTAAATAAAAATTCTAGAAACATTATATTAAACGGTTAAATAATACAACTCAGGCATCGTCATTACGCTTTTCTATAATTGATTTGTGTAGCAACGAACTAACTTTGACAGCGATAGAAAACTTGGATGATCGAAACGACGACAAAATTAACCCTCATATTCACTTAAAATACTATTTGGATTCAAGGCCCATAATGGATCAAGGACTGCATTAATTTCACGAACATGTATTTTAAATTTTAAATTAAATATACAAGTAAACAGAAATAGATTCAAATAAATAGTAGATAAACCCTTGACAATGATAAAAATTAAAAATAGTGTGTTCACACTAAATGTGTTACGTTTGTAGGGTAATATAGCCGAAAACTCAGAGAAAAATGAACTTGTATTAATAGTTAAGACTATACTATTTTAAATGTGTACAAAATTCAGTTACACTCACTATAAAATACAACCTTTTTATAAAGCTGATTGGTTAAAAATGATGCCGTCAAACGATTACTCAGAGACCAGGCCATGTTCCTTATGTGATCGAGATCATTGGAAGTGGGTTAATATTTTAGATTACTATGTAGATTCATTATCACGCATATTACAAGATCCGCGTTTTGTAAATTAGCGAATACTTCAAACAAGACCTAAAATACTTTAATAGCAAATGCTTGTATCATAAAATTCCTTCATTTATTATGCATACAGTCATGCTGAATTTTCCCAAAAAAATAATATGTATATAAAGTTAAAGACTTTCAGAAATTTTAAAAATTTCTGGACATGTTCCAAAAATGAGTAATTCGAACAACAATTATAATAGTAAACAATAATTTGAAACTATAACAAATTATTAATTGTGACAATTTAGTAAAAAATCGAGTATAAATTTGTTTACAAATTTTGTTTACCTGTTGAATTTGTAATAAAAAAATTCAGTTCCCTATACACTTCAAACACTTGAACATCATTTCTTCTTAAATGCCAAACAATCAACTCAAGCTAACTAAACGAAAAAATTAATTTACTGGCGGGATTACAAACATTGAAAGATTCTCTAAAAAGGTTTATATCCGGTAAAGGTCAGGTGTCAAACACAAGGTTTTTGAGGTGCACGGGCAGAGATAACATAATTACCAATATTACGAGGTTTAGGAATGAGATGAGAATCAAATTTTAACAAATGATATAAAAATGGTAGCCTTAAAGAAATAATGATAAAAGCGTTGGTTGTATTGTAGTTTGGGATATACGAAATTCATCCATATTTCAGACAAATTTTGAGTATGTAACATTTCTGAAATTTTTAGTGTGTCTAAAATTGACGGTTTAAAAATCATGAAAGAAAATATAATTAGATTTGTGCGTAATATAGAAAAAAAAATTCTCAAAATCACTACTACTTGACTGTAGGATTAAAATTACCTATAGACGAAATTTAAAATTATTTTTTTTTTAATTTAATACCTACATATAACACACGTGTTAAATCAAGAAACACATCAGTATGTTAAGTTTATGATACATGGTATGAAAAAGAATTGTGCTGGAATAAATCTCATCTGCAACGTAAGCACATGATTTTTAGCCTAGGTACCAAATAAATTAATAATTTCGTTTAAAAATTAAAAAAAAATAAAATAAACAAACTTTTGCATTAATAATGAGAATCAAATTTTTAATTTATAAGTATTGGCACTAATCCAGTATTTATAAACTCGTAACTAAAATTCATCTATTGGGATAATTAAATGTTAATTATTGTTTACTTTTATTTACGGGGTACTCTAGAATCGGCCGACAATTCGCATATAGCACGTATAATATTCTGATTGACAGTACTCCAAATATCCTTTATGAGATCCTAATATGATATTTAATAAACACTGGTATCTTGTTTTGTGGAGACTTATTTTTTAAAGTTATCGCGTCAAGATAAATCTGGAAACTCATTAAAATAAATTAAACAAATCTATAATAAGTCTACTAGACAGAAGCCCCCAGCCTTTGGCCCAGTATACATAACCAATTTTATACAATCTTATTTGGAAGGTTACTATAATCTTGAGAAGACTTATAACAGTCGTGTTTAACTTATTTGGGAAAATTTTTAGAATGCGATCAATCAATAAATCTAAAATAAATCAATTTGTCTCTCGAATTGCATTGAAGACTTTCGAAAAAGGTCAATTAGGGCTACAAGACCACTCCGTTCGAATACCAAATAGGACTTTGACTTTAAAAATTGTATTTTACCGCAATGGCAATGGCATTACGACCGAAATAGAAGCCATACATTATTTCACTCGATTTTTTATTTACTGTAGATATAATTAGAAACATCGAGATTTGTCAACTGGATTAGTCAATTGAACAATAATCGGAATTAAGATAGCACACAATGTCTTAAATGAGTCTTTCGGCGTCATTTATCGTAACTCGAAACTCTTAATGCTTACAAAATTTATTCCATAGTGTAACTTGCTACATACGCACATTTACAGGGTGCCCCGCAACTGAGTGACTAAAATGATCCCGTTGGATTGCTTGATCAAAGTGAAGGTCACTTTTGCCCCCTGTTAAATTATAAGCGATTAAAAAGTGCCTTTCAGCGAAGTACCCTGTGTTGAAGAAACTACTAGATCTCTCAAGCAAGTGATTAGAATTTTACATTATATTCGTTTCAAAGCTTAAAAAATTACTCTCGGTATGTCCAACAAATAATATAATTAAAATTATTGAGTTCTGAGATTTGTAAAAGTCAAATTTTTTCGTAGGCATATAAAGATAAATTTTTTTTATGGCTATAGACATTTCTTAATATAAATTATACCTTACCTATTTGCCTTTAATTTGCCATGGTCTGACTGAACCATTATTTAAAAATAGTGTCAACGAAAAATTTGATATTTAAAAAAAGCGCATAGTGCTAAGAAACAATAATAATTGATAATTTAATTTTTTGTGCATAATATGTATGTCAAAATATTAGTTCTAATTATTAAAACAAAAATTTGGTGCATTTATTTGAAAAAATTCGGTCCTTAAGGGGTTAATGGATGCAATTCGAATCGAGCCAGACCAGATAAAAATGATTTTTTATTAAGGAAGTTTCAATATAAAATTGCAATTTTCTTTGTATTGCACTAATTATATTATACATATATATTATAAATCAAGTCCCATCTATGTGTTTTTACAAAAGCTATAATTTGCCATGGTTCATCAACATGCAAGCGAATCATTTTTTACAAAAGAATATTTGTTACAATTTTCTAAAAGTGTATGAGAAAGAAAGAAAATAGTTTTTTGTCAATTTTTGATGGTATGTTGACTAAATGACTAAATTATGACAAGTCACATTAGTTTCCCAATTGAATCGTCCAATAATTGTCCACGTTAGACGACGATAATTCAACAAGATCAATACAGTAGCATGCCATGAAATATCTCGCTCGGAATTGTGATCATTCGCATATTGACGCTTAGCCTGAACGATCCTCTATTGATTGCGTCTTCAACCGGAGCAAAGAAATGGATACCACACCAGAGATAGCCACACAAGTGGTTGCACTAATGTATGCGGGGCAGCACCAAAGTGAAGAGGCTCTACAACTAAATTTGAGCCGATTCTCCGTTCGTCGAGTGTGGCAGAGATATCAGGAAACTGGTGGCTTCAGACTGCGACAGGGATCTGGCCGACCTCGTGCTACAGCACAGCGTGATGACTGCTATCTTGTAACAACTTCGTTGCGAAATCGCCGTATGAATACGGTTCAACTGGGACAAGAAGTTCGTGAAGTCGAAGACAGTCGGTGGACAGTTAGAAGACGACTTCGAGAAGTTAATCTGACTGCAAATAAACCAGCAAACTGGCCGAAATTGACCGCAGCCCACCGACGAACCCGTCGTGAGTTCGCTCGAGAGCATTTGAATTGAACAGAAGAAGAATGGAGAACAGTCCTGTTCTCACACGAGTGCAGGATGTGTTTATATGGCACCGATAGACGCGGAAGAGTATAGAGAAGTCAAGGAGAGCGATATGCACAATGTTGCATTGAAGAACATGTCTCGTATGGCGGTGGATCGTGCATGTTCTGGGGGAGGCATATCATTAGAGGCGAAGACAGATCTTGTATTCATTACACTAGCCGATAGTGGCTAGTTGATAACTGTCGATCAAGAGGAATGAGTTCTCATCGGTATATTGAGGAAGTACTCGAGGAGTACGACGTACCTTTTGCCGGGTTTATTGGTGAAAATTTTCTGTTTATGCAGGATAATGCGAGACCGTATAGGGCTGGTATAGTATACCAGTACCTTCAAGAGGTGGATGAACCTGTTATGGAGTGGCCAGCTCGAAGCCCGGACCTCAATCCCATCGAACATTTATGGGACGAGTTGACCCTTCTTGTTGGAGCCAGAGATGTTGCTCCAACGAGTCTCCAGGAGCTGCAACAGGCGATCGTAGAGGAATGAGAGGTGCTACCTCAAGATTTGAAGAAACTTTGGTGAAATCAATGCAGCATCAAATGGAAGCTGTCATTCGGGCTAGGGGAGGGAACACCATAAGTTTACACCATAAATCTTCAATAACATTGATATAACGTTATACTTAATAAACACATTTTTATTAATGACTTGTTTTTTTGTTTCGCAGAATATTTTGAATATTTTTCAAAAAGTTTAAAAAATCACTCGATCGATTTCGACTTGTTAGGTCATCATCAGGAGTATCTACTCCTAGTAGATACTCCTGATGACCTAACAAGTCGAAATCGATCGAGTGATTTTTTAAACTTTTTGAAAAATATTCAAAATAATCTGCGAAACAAAAAAACAAGTGATTAATAAAAAAGTGTTTATTAAGTATTAGTGTGTTTCGCCAAGTGCCTACGGCAAATAGCGTAAAAAGTGATATAACGTTGATTAGGCAGGTGTTTTCATGACATGTGCCCCTATTCTGGTGTTCCCGGGAAATTGGGAATTGGGAAAATATTTTGCTGTAATTACAAATTGCACTAATTCCCAAATATATATTTCCCGTTCCCAAATGTGTATTCTGTCAGACAGGGAATAATTTTTTGGGGATTTTTTTTTTTTATGCAAATACAATAAACTAAAACACGTAGTGCGACCTTATTACAAGTTTAATTTATTTTTAAATATATATTTATTAGCACAAATAATGTTTCAAAATTCAAAAAGGTACGAAGTACAATTCCCCAAAAAAATAAATGGAATTATTTTTTCCCAATAAAAAAATTCCCAAACGCCAGAATACACTTTGGAAAATAAAAAATTCCCAACTACTAGAAAAACGTCCCTAATTCCCAATTCCCTATTCCCGGGGAAAACCAGAATGGGTCAATGAGGAGTATTCCAAATGAGCCAACTTTGAGCAATTCGAGATATGTGTTTCGGATAATTGTCCTGGTAGAACCGAAAATGATCCTTAATATTTAACTTTTCAGTACTTTCCACCAAATTTCTTTTTAGTATGTCTAAATATACATTTTTGTTCAAATTGCCTTCGATAAACTATAAATTTCCAACTCCGCAAGACGCCCTACAAGCGCATAACATAACATATCCTCCGCCATGTTTAACAGTGCTTCCTAAATTTTTAGCTGCTACCTCCGTATTAGTCTCTCTCCATACGCAGTTTCTTCCGTCTGATCCAAAAAGGTTTATTTTGCTTTCATCAGCAAATTAAACCGTTTTCAAGAATGTTTCATCTTTGTTTTTATGGTCTTGGGTAAATTTAGTTCTGGCCCTTACGATTAACTTCACTGATGTATTTTTTTCGCATTATTCTATCATGGAAATTTGGTTTTCTTAATAGTCTGTCTATTGTTTCTGGATGACATTTTTTATGTAAATATTTTTCGCTTCCTCGGCCCACTTGCAGCACTTAATTTGGGGTTTTATTTTATTTATCAGACAATCCATCGACAATCTTTTTCGGATAATAGATATTTATAATTGTTTTTTTTTGGATATTTACTTAAAAAAAAAAAAATCATTTTGGCTGTAACCCACTGTATGTTATTGCGCCAGTCTCAGTACTACATATGGGGCGGTATGTTGTACCATCACTTCGATCGAAAAAAGTCGAAATTCGAAAAAGGTCGAATCGAAAAAGCGAAAGTTATCATCATTTTTGCTTTTCGGAAATGATACAACATACCGCCATTCGACTTTTTCCGAATTTCGATTCGAAGTGATGGTACAACATACCATGAAGTCGATAATCGAACGATATCGACACGATAACTGTAATATCCCTTTTTCAACCCAAAAAAAAGTCCAAACAACACAAATGTGTGAGTAAAAAATCATAGTATGTAATGGGGTTTTTGCTAAAAAAATTTCAATTTATTTGAAGTACAACCAACACAATTGTGTGTATAGTGTTTTTTTTAAATAAAAATAAGTTTGAAAAGAAAACAAAAATGTGTAAGTTGGTTCAAAACGCATACAAAAATAAATTTTTGACCGTACTTTTGCTCTACCCGCTACCGGGCAGCAAAAGGGATATGGGTGAAATGTTTACTCCCGATCGCTCGAAGTTGCTCATAAATAGAAAAGAGTATAGCAAAACACGCAAAAAATGAACGATTAATTGTATAATTCCACATTTGAATCAACAGGTTCAACAATAATATTTTATTACACGATGTTACTTTATTCTCTTTTGCTTGTTTTATGGAAAACCAAAAATAATAAAATATTACTCACCCCGATTACGCTAGTCGAGTCGATTGTCGTTTCAAGTGACAATAAAATTATGCTATTTGTATGGGGAATTAGCCAGTTGCTATGCCAATAAGTGACTTGAGACGAATAAAACAATTAAAAACTGTCATTTCAAGTCGTGTGAAATTTTGAAGTGACTAGAAAAAACATAAAATACGCCGATTGTCGTTTGAAGTGACTACGATAATAAACATTTTAGACATGTTGGCAAGGCAGGCGACTATGGTTTCATATTAAAAGAGTCACTTGAAACGACACGACTAGCGTAATCGGGGTGTTAAATTGCGTAATTGGCCCAAAAATATGCTTAAAACTTTCTACATTCTCGCTGAGATGCCTAAATTTTCGCGTACCTTTTAATCCTACACGTAAATTTTAATAGGTATTCTATATATATATATTTAGAGAAAGATTAGCAAAAGCTTCGCATTATGCATCATTTTTAAAAACCGGCACAAACACATCTCAGTGTAGTGATATTTCCGAAGCAAGTGTCACCAACCACTTCACTTCCTACGATATCGTCTCTTTATCTTCACAAGGTTTTTTCATAAATTTCCACAAAAAAACCCAAGATATAATAACTTCGCGCACTATAAATTAATGCATACACATATTTGATTTTGCGGCAACATTGTAAATCGCCATGCTGGAATTTATGTCAAAATGATAACAAAACGTCAAACATTTTTATTTATATTTTACGATTCTGCTTTCTTGAGCAAATAATAACAAGAAAAACACTTTTCAATAAAAAAATAATAATTAATGACACGAAGAAAAACTTGACGTAATGAAAAAATGTTATATGTAAAAATAAATTTACAGTCTATTATAAAACCAAAAAAAATCATGATTTGACGCAAAATCGAAAATAAGATTTACACGTTTTCTAATGCGTTTACCTGATTAATAACTTCATTCTTAAGTTCATCTGAACTTAAATTATTTAAATTTAGTAGCATAGCTAACGAATGCCCTTCTTTAGCTGCATAATATATTCGTAATTTAATTGCTTGTGATTTTTCATCAGTATTTTCATCACTGGTTGTTGCTTGAATTTCACTATCTCTTGACATTTTCTTGGTATGTACTATTGTTTATATATAAAATTCACATTCACTGAAATATTATTACGTATAATTATAAACACTTATATTGTATATTTAATAAATATTTATAATTTACAGAAATATAAGATATTTTTTGATCTAAACACCACGATTATTTAAACAGAACTACACTCAAAATAAAATCAAATTGAATTTTATAAAAGAGAAAAATATGCTGTCATCGACGAATTAAAAAAATGGTGATTATAAAATATGGTGAATATAAATTAGCCCAATATTGACGTTTGAAAATAAAATATGGTATTTTTAATGTAAATAAAGCATTTCAATTCTTTTTATTTTTTAAATATTTATAAATAGTTATTTTACATTTCAGTACTCCAATTAAATAAAATATAATTTCTTTTTTAATAAAAAAAAATAACAATATTATCACATAATTCAATCAAACAGTTAAAAAAGCAAATATGGTCGTTATTTGCTTTCCCACAACATTTTTCAATTAAATCGTAAACAATAATTTACGATCTAATCAAAAATATATAATATAATAATAATAAATGACGATTTTTTAATTAAAAGAAAATAAAAAGTAAAAATAATTAAATTGAACGATAATAAACTGAATTACAAAATATTTCTGTAGCTCAATTTTTTTGTGTTAATTTCAAATGAAAATTCTACAGGTTTTCCAAATTCAAAAAGTTACCAAGAACCAAAAATTCATAAGCATAAAATAACAAAATAGTAAGGAACCGTTAAGGCACTTAAAATTAATTAAAAAAAAAGATTTTATAAGAATTTAAAAAAAAATTAATACTTCGGGTTTTTAAGCTGAAATGGCAATGTTCTGGGGTGACTGTGGTTGATTGCTACTGTTTTCACCACGTTTTACCTTCTGCGTTTTGATTGGTGTTTTAACGGTGGAATCTGGTACAGGCCCGTCGCCTTTGCCATCATTTGGTGTTACATTCTCTTTATTATTCGCTGGCTGTTTATTTTGTTGTCGCGAGTTACTTGCACCGGCTCCGCGTCTTGAATTACGTCGTGAACGCGATCGTGGTTTTGCCGATTGTCGTCGAACAGGTTTAATAGGTGTTTTTTCCGGATCGAAATGCGAATCAAGCAAATCAACTAATTCAACTTTTTCTTCGGGACGTAATTCTTCCAATTTTTCCACGATAGCGGCGATCCCTTCGCGTTTTTTCTCGGTCCACACTTGATTTAAACTAGTAAAGTCCTCGCCACTCTCAGACAGTATTCTACGGAATGTTACACCTTTGACGCGATAGTACAAAGTAGTTTTAAAATATTGTAAAAATATTGGACGTAATGAGTTTTGTTTCTCCAACATGGAATGTTGAGTTTTTAATTCTGCTATCTCATACGAAACGGGATGAGACTGTTCATAAATTATATTCGACATAATTTCAAGTTCCTTTTCAGGACTTGTAACCTCTTTCATTTCACCTTTCGCCAAATGGTGAGCAATTTCGAACGCTAAACGGGATCGCATTGCGGCACTTGCTTCAATATTTTGAGGCTTATTTTTATTGTTTTGGTCCACATTCAAGAGAACCTTGGATAATTCCCGCAAGCTAAACTGTTTCATAGTACTTTCACATTTGACCTTGGAAAATTCATATCCGTTAACAAACGCACGCACACTAGATAATAATCTTGACTGTAAATTATATTTTTTGAATGCTTCCAAAATCATGTACGGAATGAATTTCCTATTTTCATGATAAATAAGAATAACGCCATTCGAATTTTCAGATTTCCTTAATTTCTCGAGCCAGTCAAGAAACTCTAGTAGAGCAGCAATTTCAGTTTTTGTTTTGACTATCTAAAATTGAATAACAGATCAGAAACGTTACTATAAAATAAAATTGATCCTAGAATAACCGGTTATACTCACTTTGTAGGTTTGCATGCTTTTTAACATGCGGAAAAATCCAACCGTTATAACACGAATTTGGTGCCGTTGTCTGGCGGCCGGATTCAAATTCATGTACGGCATTATGTACTGCGAATATTGAGATGTGGGGGTATACGCAGATAACTGTACGATTTCATCAATGAGTCGTCGACCTGTTGTATCAACATCAACACCAACAAGTGTATATTTACCACGTGGCAATGATTTCGAACGCGACCTTTGCTTCTTTGGCGATTCGACTGGTGAAGCTGTAGGAGTCACGGTAACGGTCGTATTGTTATTATCGGTATCGGTAGTCATTTTGATTCCCTTTGTGTTAAAATTTCACTCAGTCTGTATAAATGAAGAACAATATATCATGTTATAATTTTAACATAATTAATAAAAATCCATTGCGAAAACATACAAACAAAAAACTACTGTTATCGACTGCTTTGCCTTTAAAATATTTAAATTGCCCGTAAGAGTAGCCATTTGTTTTATAGATTTTTTGTGTGGATAAACTAATTGCTTGAACTACTTATTGATAAGAATTACGAGCACACATTGTTACCGTAAACCAAATTAAATTTGCTTACCTTAAAAAGTTCCTGTTCTCGGTGGAATCTTCTCGTCAATCACAAAAAAATATAATTTTGGTTAACCGAACGATTTCTATAATAGATGTTTACAGTTCAATAACAAAACTTATTTTAATCCGAAAAATTAAATTGATAACTAAAATATTATTACTTAATAGTAATTCTCTATTTATAATACAAAAAATTATTATATTTTATTTTATATTTTTTATTCTGATTAGATTAGAGCTCTCTTTTCACTTGGAATAAGCGTATTCGATTGCAGCGAAAAAATAAATGAGACATATGATGATAATGCGCAGATGTTTATACGTTTCTATAGTGATAAGCAAAACAAAAACAACAAATAAAAATCACGACTGCTACATAAAAAATATATTTCTTGTGCTTAGCTATAGATAGAGTTACTGTACAAAAAAAAATCGATTAGTACATTATGTATTAGGTCTGGTATCCAATTGCAATTTAAAGCGGAGGAAGTATTTCTTGCGGCAGCGGCAGGTGGTTTCCAAGCTTTTAAAACGAGCGATTAAGTAGGTAGATACAAATAAAAAATTATAAAGAAAGCACGTACATTTTTGAATATTTTAGAAACAACTAATAAACTACCGATGGAGGCTAGCGATAGGCGATCAATTTATCGTAGAATTTAAGGTACATCCGACAATTGGCGCTCTTTATTGAAACGACATACATATAGCATTAATTTCCTTGTTTTTTCGTCCTAAATAATTGAAAGTTATCAGGTTTCGAAATTAGAAAATAAGAAAAATGGGATACACAAAAGTGACGAAGGGAATTAATGAAAATTAGATAGTCGATAGGTAGTCTATCTATCCACAGAATACATGGTTTAACTAACATATAAGGTTATTAATGGTTGTAAATTGTATTATTAAAAAGTAGACTATTTTCTGGTTTAAAAAAAATACGGACCAAAATTAACATTTTTTATCTTTGGGTCAATTTCACAGATGTTAAGATAAAACCAACATTTTCACAGTTGAGTTCTTTAATTTGGTGCCTTATTCGCTTTAAATGAATCGCCTCACGGTATTGGTGGAACAACTGATTTTCTCCAAATGAAACAGCCTCTGCAATAGACTTTGAAAAATCTTCATTCTTTTGGATTATATAAAGCATTTTCGTGTTGGCCTTCAGTAACATCTTTCTGAAAAGTGTATTCTTGGCCAAAATTTTTTAATACGGATGCTGCAGTATTTTTTATGTCTGGTTCGGTTGGCGATTAAACGTTGCTATAAACCACTACATGATGTTTACATAGGATAGCAAAGCTGCAGGTAAAAGTCCTTTATGGTCTTTATAATATTGACATGTGAATCTCAGAAATTGACACTCGAAGTTGAATAATAATCATTAATTTAATAATACGATAGAAATACTGTTCTTATCGCAAATACAGGTAATTGTCTGGTCTACTTCACACGATTTATGAAAAATTCTTATCGGTTCGGCCCTCGCAAAAACAAAATTATTAGAGAGATAATAACAATCAAAGTTTGATAACATATCATTTGACATACAGATTAGGTAGATATTTTGTAACTTTTTAAAAAATTTGATATAAAAAGGCAGTCATTTATTGATTTCTTTTAAATTGTGACAAAAATGTTTGTCCAGTGTTTGTTACCACTTTTAAGTATAATTTTACTTTGTCATGCTGCCCCGCCACCTCCTGTTGTTAGACCAATCCAAGCAGGATTTAGTAATAATGGTAGCATAACTGGTACTATTTTGCCCGGTTATAGGATTCCGTACATAGAGGCCTTTCTAGGAATTCCTTTTGCTGAACCACCGATAGGAAATTTACGTTTTGCGGTATGTAATTTACATTATTTAAGCAATATTTAGTATAATTCCTACAAATTTTCTGTTTCCCGTTTAGGATCCAGTTCCGATAGTCGATTTCTGGTCCAGAGATCACATAGCAGATGAGGAGCGAATATTTTGTATACAAAAAAATTATTTTCTATTAGAGCCATTATCGGGTGGAGTTGAAGATTGTCTGTACATGAATATTTATCGACCACCAGGAACAACTGTTAATAATTTACTACCGGTTTTGGTTAAAATCCATGGTGGCGGTTTGTTTGCTGGTTCACCTTCGCCGACACTTTACGGACCCAAATATTTTATGGATCACGGTGATGTAATACTAGTCTCAATCGCTTATCGCCTGGGGCCATTTGGTTTCTTATCGACCGGTGATAGTGTAATGTCTGGCAATCAGGCATTAAAAGATCAAGCAGTAGCGATGAAATGGATTAAAGATTATATAATCGTATTCAATGGTGATCCTAGTCAAATTACAATTATGGGACAAAGTGCTGGTGCTACATCGGTACATTTACATATGTTGAGTCCAATGTCACACGATTTATTTCATCGTGCTATAATACATAGTGGATCGGCCATTTCTCCATATGCGTATGTAACCGAAGATCCGCTAGCCCAGACCAGACAATTAGCTAAACAACTTAATATTGAAAATTATGACACGTTAACAACAGCGCAGTTAACAGCAGCATTACGAACAATAGATCCGATCGAATTGGTAGAGGCTGGTAGTATTTTCCGTCTCTGGTCCATTGATCCAATTGTAATATTTCGTCCCGTAGTTGAAAGTGGAGATTATCCAAATGCCTTTTTAACAGAAGATCCTCGTATTTCAATGGCAAATGGGAATGTGAAAAATATACCTGTGTTAATGTCAATGGTACCTGAAGAAGGTGTTGTACGATCTGGCCAAGTACTTACCAATACAACTCTAACTCAAGAATTTAATGATAATTTTGATAAAGTAATGGGCTTACAAAATCTTTTTGATCAAGATGACCCGGAACTACAAGCGAAAGTTGATCGAGTTACTGATTTCTATTTAAATGGAACCCGAAATATTGGATGGAATAATTCACAAGAATATACGGATGTGAGTATACGCATTTAAAGATCTCTTACTATTTTACTAATACAATTATAATTTACATTTAAGATGTTTACGGATCGTGTATTTTATAATCCCTATTTTTCAACATATAAATTATATACACGTGCAGTTAATACAACGCTAAATCCTGTCTACTTAATTGAATTTAATTATCGTGGGCCATTTTCCTTTTCCATGGGGCTCACAGGAACATTTATTGATTTTGGTGTTGTGCATGGGGACGAATTATTATACCTCTTTGATTCTCTAGCTTTTCCGCTATTCGATCTTGATTCGGTTGAAGCTAATTTGATTACAGAATTGATTGATATTTATGTGAATTTTATTAGTGGCCGGTAAGTATATTTAAGTGATGAACTTACACTTATCTCGAGTATTTGATAAGACAATGCTATAACATACGATTGATAATTTACGTTTAATTTTCTAATTTTTACAGGGTCCCACATGAAAAATCAGTAGCATGTACATTCGATGTAAGCGATCCAGACAGGCCCTGTCAATATTTGTATATCTCGAACTCAGCGAACGGAACAGGTTATGAAATTGTATCTACAGATGAATTTGATTTAGATATGGTTCGATTTTGGCGTGAAATAGATCCTCTATTTTAATTTGCATTTATATGTTATGCCTTATTGGTTGTAAATAAAATTTTTGATGTTATTAACTGGAGTTGAAATTTATTTTAATTCGGAAGTAGGTGATCAATTTTCTAGTGAAATTTTCCGCTTGAATTATGTATTGCACTATTTGACTCGAAGAACTAGCGTTCAGGAGGTTGTAAAAATCTAATATTTCAAATCCGACTTTTTCAAACCCAGTCGATACTGAGTACCTACGGAAAATGGAGTTATAACACAACGAAAAATAACTTTTACGACAGTAAAGTGAGGCAGTACTTTAGAAGTACTAAGTAATAAAAGTAATCGACACTCAACAACAATCAGTAATCGATACCAAACAACAACAGGATTTCAACTTCCAAATACGTTAACAATGTACATACATACATAACTTGTAAAGGTTCATATAAAATTTAGCAACCCAAATCGTTTTTACAAATGTCAAGTTTGGAGCGCAACAAGATATGAAAATCTATGAAGAACATGTCTGCCGAGCGCATTTTTCCCGAGCTTGTTTATCAGAAGCAAAGTATTCGGTGTGCAAAGTCAATCTCAACCTCCGCTTCACACAAGAGAAGGTTCTTAATTAATCACTCAACCCAAGAACTTGTAAGGCCAGTCAAAACACGTAAATTGAACAGTACAACAACAGAACCGCAGATACTTTTCTTGCGAATGTACTCATCGATCACGGCTCTCAACTCAAGCCTCCTTTATAAATAGCGCAGCTGCCAGGAAATTAAACACACAGAGTACAATAACGTACGTAGAATTCAGGGAATAGGAGGAATTAAATCTGGAACAGACCAACGACTAAAATTCATATCGAACCTCTAGATTCTCCTCAGAATAAAACCTTCCATAGTACAGTTTTAATGCTTGGAACTGGCCTTATGCCAATAATTGGTTCTGGACAGATCCAAATTATAATATGCCAAACAATATCGACATATTACAGGGTGCAGACTTTTAAACTGCCATTCTTAATGATGATGTGCAACATCCACTTGAATCATGACAAATCAACAACCATATAGTGCAGGGGAAAATTTAGGAGATTGAAGAAATATACAAAATAAAAACCTTCAGCGAGACATCATAATGGGAGATTTTGAATTCCCTTCAAACAAACCCACCGGGTGTCAAAAATAAGGGCACATTTTCCAAAATTCTACAATTAGAGAAGAAGTTTGCAGAATCGTCAGAGGTATAGGTCACAAAAGACCACGTAATAAAGATAATAGGATAAAACGTTAACAAAAGAATACGAGTACTTTATTCCGCATTTACGCCCGCACAACTACGCGTTGTCTTTCTTGATTTCGCAAAAACGAGCAACAACAAGTCACAATGATCAACAATTGATGAATGAAACGTGGTGTGCTCTTAGATGACTGTAAAATTTTTGCCCCGTTAGGCTATCACCGTTGGTTATAAAAATAAAAACACTTTTTCAAAGGCTCAGGTTAGAACCAGGTACTTGGGACAATATTTTACCACCACCAATAAAGCAAGACTGGCTAAAATTGAGAGACAGTTTATCTGAAATAGACAAGATTAAAATGCCGAGCTGGCTGGATCCTATAGATTCAATCGAATTATGCGGGTTCTCTGATGCCATTGAATTAGTTATTCAGGTGTAATTTATGTTATATCCGGGAAAGGATCTCAAATATAATAATTTCCTAAACATTTATATTTGAATTTCATAATGTTATGATGTCGTAATGTCTGCGTGAAGTTAGCCCGTAAATAATCCCTCAAAAATGCGATGGCAACACTAAAATATAAATATCACGATATTTTTGAATGTCATCCCGGAAAAAAATATATCATGACAGTTTTTTACTAAATCAATTCATGAAAATTTATAAACAATTTGTATTGAAAACTGATGCCAACACGGAAAAATTTATGCCACAATAAATTTCTTAACAAGAAAACAAATAATTTTTGAAAACAAAAAAAAAGTATATGATATCAAAAAAAACATGCAATGATATATAAAGTTAATAATATGTATAGAAAAATTATGTACACGAGTAGGAAAAAACAAAATAAACCAAAATAATAATATAAGTGGCAAAAAAATCTTTGATTTAGAGCTCCGCTATAGTTGTCTGAATTCCTAGTAGATGTCCATTACCAGAAACCGGACTATATAGGTTTTGAAGTTGAGGGATTGGCCTGTCTACACAAGTGGCAAAAAAATTCTATGACTTAGAGCCTCACTATAGTCGTCTGAATTTAAATAACAAGTTGCAAAAAAATTCTTTGATTTAGTGCTCCGCCATAGTCGTCTGAATTCCTAGTAGATGTTTATTACCAGAAACCGGACTTAATACTTTTTACGCTATTTATCGTAGGCACTTGACAAAAAAAAAATTAATACTTAATAAACACATTTTATAAAACGCTTATTTCTTTTCGCAAAATTAGATTTTTTTGAATATTTTAATTAGAATTATTTAATGTCTAAAAAAATAATATTTTAATTATTTTGAACAAATTTTTTAATTAAAATATTAAAAAAATCTAATTTTGTGAAAAAAATAACAAATGTTTTATAAAATGTGTTTATTAAGTATTAATTTTTTTATTGCCAAGTGCCTACGGTAAATAGCGTAAAAAGTATTAAGTCCGGTTTCTGGTAATGAACCTCTACTAGGAATTCAGACAACTATAGCGGAGCTCTAAATCAAAGAATTTTTTTGCCACTTGTTGTGTAGACAGGCCAATCCCTCAACTTCAAAACCTATATAGTCCGGTTTCTGGTAATGGACATCTTCTACGAATTCAGATGACTATAGCGAAGCTCTAAATCATACAATTTTTTTGCCACTTGTTGTATAAACAGGACAATTCCCGAACTACAATACTTTGAAGTACACAGTAATTTATATTCATAAGTGTATTTATTAAATATTAATTAAATTGGAATATTGACAATTTTTAGAAGAAAACAAATTTTTGTGACATTTTTGTTTTTTACAAATTTAATGTTTCTATATAAATTATTTAATTCTTGTTTTGCTATAGTGATTAGCTATATATAGCGCAAGTTAAAATATGTCAAACGGTTTTTATTTATAATGGCCGCCATTTGGTGTATTATACATATTTCATAATAATTTTTCTTACTATCGTTATATATTTATATCCTGATAGTTGTAGTTTCATTATAATTTGTAAAATATATAATGGTGCTGCCACACTTAACTATAATCATTTTCCAGGATGACTTTACTGGATAACTTCACAAAGGTTTTTTCGGATAGGTCTAGATTACGACTATCTATATATTCCAAAAAAGTTAAAATAACGGTTAGTTAGCTCTATTTAATATTTTTTATTATTATAACTTAAGCTTTCGGAAGCTTTTCGGTTCCATTCTCAAAAGTATATAAATCAATTTAACAAAAAAAAAAATAGTTTTAGTTAGCCTTGATTTCGATTTTATTTTATTTTGTATAGAAATCATTTTTATTTTGTTAAATTGATTTATATACTTTTGAGAATGGAACCGAAAAGCTTCCGAAAATTTTAGTTATAATAATAAAAAATATTAAATAGAGCTAACAATTTCAATCTATATTCCAAGCCATTTGAAAAGCTAATAATTTTTGCGCCATCAATTTAATTTTTTGCTATGCGTTACTGACCTGAGAAGTTAGGATTTTCTTAAGAAATTGAATATCTCGAGACCTAATATGTTTATCAACAATGTCATTATGTTTTTTGGATTGGTCTAATAGTAATTTCACAGGTTAGTAACGCATAGCAAAAAATTAATTTGGTGGCGCAAAAATTATTAGCTTTTCAAATGGCTTGGAATTGAGGTAGCCCTAATCTAGATTTTCTTTCAAGTCTCGAGCTATTCAATTTCTTAAGAAAATCCTAAATTCGTATATCCCATCCTAATAATGAACTTCTGATTATTTATTATAAATTGAAACTACAATAGTTAACAAATTTAATATTTCGCCTAAATGACATTCTATTTTTACTTTTTAACCTATACATTCAAATTTTTGTTTTGTTTTGTTGTGTTAGGATTAATTTAGTTCTAACTTCAAATGTGTAATGAAGTTTATGCCAATGAAGTTTATCCTAAATTAATCCTAAATTGTAAAAATGGCGGTTAGTACTATTTTAGGAAAAACTTCAAACTTCTACTGAGAAGTATGAAGTTTATAATATAATACAAAATAAAACAAAATGTGAAGATGTATTAGTGATTTGCAAACATTTAGGCGATTTTACAAAACTGTTACTTTAACAAATATGTAATTGAAATTCATAATGTTTATTTCGGTTCAATTTGATTAAAATTTTAGTAAAAAAAAAAAATAAAAGTAGTATTCTACATTTTATTAATTCAAAGTGCTCAAAACTAAAAAAAGATAGATGATTTAAATTCCTATACATGTACTCTACTTGTGCGAAACAACATACAATTCTTAAGGATGTTAAGTACATATAACGACATTACTGTGGAACCCGCAATTTCCAAGAAATCTTGATTCTTAGAAATTTAATTTCTCATAATTTTCAGAAATTTACAAACTTACTATAATATTTTGGTTTACCTATATGTGCACTATACTTGTGCCAACCCGATTAAAATTCTAATGGGACTCGCATATCTAGAACGACTTTCAATTGATAAACGGAATTTCTTAGTAAATTTGATTCTAAGAAAATTCATATCTCAAGATCTTCACCGATCGGCAAACTTGCCACTAAGAAATTCCGTTTATCAATTGAATGTCGTTTTAGATATGCAAACACTATTAGAATTTTAAATGGGTTGGCACAAGTATCGTGCACATATAGGTCTACCAAAATATTATAGTGGCAAGTTTGCCGATCGGTGAAAATCTTGAGATATGAATTTTCTTAGAATCAAATTTACTAAGAAATTCCGTTCTTCAATTGAAAGTCGTTTTAGATATGCAAACACTATTAGAATTTTAAACGGGTTAGCACAAGTATAGTGCACATATAGGTCTACCAAAATATTATAGTGGCAAGTTTGCCGATCGGTGAAAATCTAGAGATATGAATTTTCTTAGAATCAAATTTACTAAGAAAATCCGTTCTTCAATTGAATGTCGTTTTAGATATGCAAACACTATTAGAATTTTAAACAGGTTGGCACAAGTATAGTGCACATATAGGTCTACCAAAATATTATAGTGGCAAGTTTGCCGATCGGTGAAAATCTTGAGATATGAATTTTCTTAGAATCAAATTTACTAAGAAATTCCGTTCTTCAATTGAAAGTCGTTTTAGATATGCAAACACTATTAGAATTTTAAACGGGTTAGCACAAGTATAGTGCACATATAGGTCTACCAAAATATTATAGTGGCAAGTTTGCCGATCGGTGAAAATCTTGAGATATGAATTTTCTTAGAATCAAATTTACTAAGAAATTCCGTTCTTCAATTGAATGTCGTTTTAGATATGCAAACACTATTAGAATTTTAAACGGGTTGGCACAAGTATAGTGCACATATAGGTCTACCAAAATATTATAGTGGCAAGTTTGCCGATCGGTGAAAATCTAGAGATATGAATTTTCTTAGAATCAAATTTACTATAAGAAATTCCGTTCTTCAATTGAATGTCGTTTTAGATATGCAAACACTATTAGAATTTTAAATGGGTTGGCACAAGTATCGTGCACATATAGGTCTACCAAAATATTATAGTGGCAAGTTTGCCGATCGGTGAAAATCTTGAGATATGAATTTTCTTAGAATCAAATTTACTAAGAAATTCCGTTCTTCAATTGAAAGTCGTTTTAGATATGCAAACACTATTAGAATTTTAAACGGGTTAGCACAAGTATAGTGCACATATAGGTCTACCAAAATATTATAGTGGCAATTTTGCCGATCGGTGAAAATCTTGAGATATGAATTTTCTTAGAATCAAATTTACTAAGAAATTCCGTTCTTCAATTGAATGTCGTTTTAGATATGCAAACACTATTAGAATTTTAAACGGGTTGGCACAAGTATAGTGCACATATAGGTCTACCAAAATATTATAGTGGCAAGTTTGCCGATCGGTGAAAATCTTGAGATATGAATTTTCTTAGAATCAAATTTACTAAGAAATTCCGTTCATCAATTGAAAGTCGTTTTAGATATGCAAACACTATTAGAATTTTAAACGGGTTGGCACAAGTATAGTGCACATATAGGTCTACCAAAATATAATAGTGGCAAGTTTGCCGATCGGTGAAAATCTTGAGATATGAATTTTCTTAGAATCAAATTTACTAAGAAATTCCGTTCTTCAATTGAATGTCGTTTTAGATATGCAAACACTATTAGAATTTTAAACGGGTTAGCACAAGTATAGTGCACATATAGGTCTACCAAAATATAATAGTGGCAAGTTTGCCGATCGGTGAAAATCTTGAGATATGAATTTTCTTAGAATCAAATTTACTAAGAAATTCCGTTCTTCAATTGAATGTCGTTTTAGATATGCAAACACTATTAGAATTTTAAACAGGTTGGCACAAGTATAGTGCACATATATTTCTACCAAAATATTATAGTGGCAAGTTTGCCGATCGGTGAAAATCTTGAGATATGAATTTTCTTAGAATCAAATTTACTAAGAAATTCCGTTCTTCAATTGAAAGTCGTTTTAGATATGCAAACACTATTAGAATTTTAAACGGGTTAGCACAAGTATAGTGCACATATAAGTCTACCAAAATATTATAGTGGCAAGTTTGCCGATTGGTGAAAATCTTGAGATATGAATTTTCTTAGAATCAAATTTACTAAGAAAATCCGTTCTTCAATTGAATGTCGTTTTAGATATGCAAACACTATTAGAATTTTAAACAGGTTGGCACAAGTATAGTGCACATATAGGTCTACCAAAATATTATAGTGGCAAGTTTGCCGATCGGTGAAAATCTTGAGATATGAATTTTCTTAGAATCAAATTTACTAAGAAATTCCGTTCTTCAATTGAAAGTCGTTTTAGATATGCAAACACTATTAGAATTTTAAACGGGTTAGCACAAGTATAGTGCACATATAGGTCTACCAAAATATAATAGTGGCAAGTTTGCCGATCGGTGAAAATCTTGAGATATGAATTTTCTTAGAATCAAATTTACTAAGAAATTCCGTTCTTCAATTGAATGTCGTTTTAGATATGCAAACACTATTAGAATTTTAAACGGGTTAGCACAAGTATAGTGCACATATAGGTCTACCAAAATATAATAGTGGCAAGTTTGCCGATCGGTGAAAATCTTGAGATATGAATTTTCTTAGAATCAAATTTACAAAGAAATTCCGTTCTTCAATTGAATGTCGTTTTAGATATGCAAACACTATTAGAATTTTAAACGGGTTGGCACAAGTATAGTGCACATATAGGTCTACCAAAATATTATAGTGGCAAGTTTGCCGATCGGTGAAAATCTAGAGATATGAATTTTCTTAGAATCAAATTTACTATAAGAAATTCCGTTCTTCAATTGAATGTCGTTTTAGATATGCAAACACTATTAGAATTTTAAACGGGTTGGCACAAGTATAGTGCACATATAGGTCTACCAAAATATTATAGTGGCAAGTTTGCCGATTGGTGAAAATCTTGAGATATGAATTTTCTTAGAATCAAATTTACTAAGAAAATCCGTTCTTCAATTGAATGTCGTTTTAGATATGCAAACACTATTAGAATTTTAAACAGGTTGGCACAAGTATAGTGCACATATAGGTCTACCAAAATATTATAGTGGCAAGTTTGCCGATCGGTGAAAATCTTGAGATATGAATTTTCTTAGAATCAAATTTACTAAGAAATTCCGTTCTTCAATTGAATGTCGTTTTAGATATGCAAACACTATTAGAATTTTAAACGGGTTGGCACAAGTATAGTGCACATATAGGTCTACCAAAATATTATAGTGGCAAGTTTGCCGATCGGTGAAAATCTAGAGATATGAATTTTCTTAGAATCAAATTTACTATAAGAAATTCCGTTCTTCAATTGAATGTCGTTTTAGATATGCAAACACTATTAGAATTTTAAACGGGTTGGCACAAGTATAGTGCACATATAGGTCTACCAAAATATTATAGTGGCAAGTTTGCCGATTGGTGAAAATCTTGAGATATGAATTTTCTTAGAATCAAATTTACTAAGAAATTCCGTTCTTCAATTGAATGTCGTTTTAGATATGCAAACACTATTAGAATTTTAAACGGGTTGGCACAAGTATAGTGCACATATAGGTCTACCAAAATATTATAGTGGCAAGTTTGCCGATCGGTGAAAATCTAGAGATATGAATTTTCTTAGAATCAAATTTACTATAAGAAATTCCGTTCTTCAATTGAATGTCGTTTTAGATATGCAAACACTATTAGAATTTTAAACGGGTTGGCACAAGTATAGTGCAGATATAGGTCTACCAAAATATTATAGTGGCAAGTTTGCCGATTGGTGAAAATCTTGAGATATGAATTTTCTTAGAATCAAATTTACTAAGAAAATCCGTTCTTCAATTGAATGTCGTTTTAGATATGCAAACACTATTAGAATTTTAAACAGGTTGGCACAAGTATAGTGCACATATAGGTCTACCAAAATATTATAGTGGCAAGTTTGCCGATCGGTGAAAATCTTGAGATATGAATTTTCTTAGAATCAAATTTACTAAGAAATTCCGTTCTTCAATTGAAAGTCGTTTTAGATATGCAAACACTATTAGAATTTTAAACGGGTTAGCACAAGTATAGTGCACATATAGGTCTACCAAAATATAATAGTGGCAAGTTTGCCGATCGGTGAAAATCTTGAGATATGAATTTTCGTAGAATCAAATTTACTAAGAAATTCAGTTCTTCAATTGAATGTCGTTTTAGATATGCAAACACTATTAAAATTTTAAACAGGTTGGCACAAGTATAGTGCACATATAGGTCTACCAAAATATTATAGTGGCAAGTTTGCCGATCGGTGAAAAACTTGAGATATGAATTTTCTTAGAATCAAATTTTCTAACAAATTCCGTTTATCTATTGAATGTCGTTTTAGATATGCGACCTCCATTAGAATGAATAATTTTAATCGGGTTGTTACTTGTCGTGTATGTAATACATATGGCTCTATTAAAATATGTATTATATTGTCATGTTTTTTGCTCAAATAAATTTGATTGTTTAAATAAATAAACAAATTTTATTTTTAAATAAAAAATAATTATTAAATATAAATATTCGGCGTCGCCTAAATGACTGCTTTAAACCAATACACTCTCATTAATTTTTGTTTTTGTTGGTTTAGGATTAATTTAGTATAAACTTCAATTGGGTCATAAATGAATGTGATTCAAAGCTCTGAAAAATTATTTTTGTTCGAGACAACAATATTCCACCATCAAGACGGGTAACTGAACGTATTACAGAGGTTCATCCAAAAGCAAGGCGGAATTGTTCAGATGGCAACACTCCACAGCACCGGAAGAACCCTTAAAAATGCCAATAACAAAATTCCGATTGATGATAGCGTGAAAAAATAGGGTACGGAGTCAGACCAAAACTTTAGCTGCGAGATCATGTAGATGATCATGTAAAGAAGGCTGCAAGGAACATCAAAATAATCTCCAACCTCAAACAAAAAGGCGACAAATTCGACTATGTTTTCAATCCAGATTGATGTTGTTTACGATGGTTGGTTCTCAATTTGATATCACAATTCTAAACACTACAACCGGGATATATTGAAAATATTGAGACAGATAGGATATCGCATCAACAATGGACGATTGTATCATATTTTGTTCTATTGGCAATGTTATTAGAAGCGGAAGTATGTAACGCAGCTATATCGAGAGGATGCGAAAAAATTCCAACAAGATGGATGATTACAAGTAAGACAACTTTGTAGATCCGCAATAAAGCAAATAAAGTAAAAAATGCTCAACATAAACTACAATAACAAAACCTTTAACCTACCTTGGCTATTCGGACAAAACTACGTTTAGAACTCAAGATTATATATTCCTTTACACCTTTTGTTCTATAAAACAGAATGAAGAACATTTATATAATTTACTGAAAGAACAAATTACAATAATTGAATCAACAGTGAATATTATAAAAAAGGATTAGATAGCAGCAAATAACCGACATTAACCAACATTCTTCATAGCAAAATAAACACCTTCGTTCTCAAACCCGATAAACTTAAGATGGAACTGCAGAAGTTATATGAAATTAAACAGCTGATGTTATCATATACAGAGAAAACAGCATGGCAACATTGTACCAAATGATAACGGCTAAGGTTGGAGAAGCATTCAAAATTTTTATCACACAAATACAGGCATTCTATCAACTAACGATAAATCTTAGCAGCCTAATCATTCAAGCATAAAATGAAACGTACCAAACCACCACCAAACCTGATTCTAATTTTGTTTTGAAATCTAGTAAACACCTTTGCGTTGTCTCGAAACATGAATTGAACTGGATTTGATCAAGTATCAGGACACACGGCTAATATTTTAACACACAACGTAAGTAACATTCTCACGGGTTCGAAACACTGTCAACCAACATTACTCATTTACTGATTTTAGTACAAGGTGAAGACCAACAAACAAATATTGACGATGTTCATCACTACACTACATTGTGGTGGTATATGAAAATATTGTTGCATTTGCGGGATTAATCATTGCATATCTTTGCAAAAACAGGGCAACATCCTTAAGACCAAATTCATCTAGGTTGGTGAAAGGCAAACGACTTCAAGAATATTTTTTTACTATACCTTGAGAACTTATACACTCGCCATTAAAAAATGTTCTCACAAAAATAAACAAACAACGTAACTTTTTGACATACATTTATTTTGTTTTATATTCATTGGCCTATTCTATTTCAAAATATATCAATATAACAAAAAACCAAAAACAAGTACACAAAAAAAAATTAACTAAACAAAAGTAAGTAACAAAAATTAGACGGAAAAAGTCTGCGTACAGCAAATCAAGGTATAAATAGTTTATTTATTTAACATCTTCAAAAAGTAAACTAATAACTGGTTGGGTATCCTTTTCTCTGAATAACTTCTTTTAATCTTTTACTCGTCGATCGGACAAGATTTGTGGTTTCTGCCTCACCGATTTTGAACTACTCGCTCTGTAGTACATCCCTCAACATATTTTTGGACGTTATGTTATATTGGCGGATTCTACGTTCTAATAAATCCCATAGATGTTCTATGGGATTTAAATCGGGTGATTGTGGAGGTGTGTGCTGTTGTTTTGGCACGTTATATAACAACCATAGCTTTACAATCCAAGCGGATTGCTTTGGGCCATTGTCATGTTGAAATATGTATTTGGCATGCAAGCCCCAATTTTCAGCACTTTGTTTTAAATTTTGTTTTAGAATATTTAAATAGCCCTCTTCAATCATAGTAGATTCAATAAATTGTAAATGTCCCAAACCTGTACTCGCCATACACCCCCAAACCATTACTGCACCACCAACATGTTTTATAGTTGGTATTAAATTTTCTTTATTTACTGCTAAACCTGTTTTTCTTCATATAATATTCCGTTCTTTTATACCTAAAATACAAAATTTGCTCTCACCTGAGAAAATGACTTTCTCCCAGACCTGATTTGGCTTATTAATATGTTCATTTGTAAATTTAATTCTTTTTAACCGATTGATTTCTGATATAAATGGTTTTTCTCACGCAATACGGCTATGATATCCCTCCTTTCTTAGAATTTTTTGAACGGTATCAGGACAAATTTTTTATAATTTTTTTATTTTATTTTGTTATTGAACTTTATTTCAATTCTTGCAATTTGGGAAGCTGTTGTTCGTAGATTTTCTTAGCCGTTCTCATTATATCACATTTTTCACGACATGATCATTTCCATGGATGGCCACACCGATGTAAGAACTCCAGTTTTTTTAAATTATTCACTACTCTCTGAATAGATGAATGTGTTCCTTTCACTAATTTTCTAATTTTCAGAAAATTTTTGCCTTCTTTCCATAAATTTGTAATTATTTTAAGCCCACTTACTGCAATTACATTTCATTTTGGTTCCATAATGCAAAGCTTTCACTGGAAATAATTAAATTGCTTCCAACCGCTTTCAAATCGAGACTTTAAGCATGTTTAATAACAATAGTGAGTAAAACAATATTATTTACGAGTCAAAATGTGATGGAAATTCCCTAATTGTATAATCGTACGCAGACTTTTTCCGCTCAAATTTAGGCTGTGGGCCAATTCTCAGGTAAATTGATTAGTACAGTAAATTGAAATTTTAGTACAAATTACTGTTCAAATCGTACCAATTCTCTAGTAAATAAAATTAGGTAAATGCGGCTTAAAGGGACACATTATTTCTAGGAATATACAAAAATTGGTATGTAGGTACACGAACTAATGTCATAAATTTTATTGTCGTTGTTCCAATTATTCGTATTGTTTATACGAATAAATTTAAATTGTATATTTTCGCAAATTTGTTGCGTAATATACACAATAAACTATTAGAAAAAATAAATAAAAATTTTAGCATATAAAACTGTGTTCATAAATATCGAAGCGCATTTTTATTTCATTTGAAATGCTAGTGAATATAAAAAAATTATGTCTAGAAACATGGCCGACATATATTTTCATGATTTGGTTAGCAAAAACAAAAACCACTACTATTTACCTTTTGTGTCTTTGCTTTACCCTATTTTTTAGTACGGTATTTCAATTTACCGCATACACTGTTAAAAATGGCTTTTACCCTAGATTTACCTTAGAATTGGCCCGCAGCCTAAGTAGTTTTTTTCTATTTTATTGATTTTCTTTTATTTCTATTATTTTTATTTTTGTTTAACTGCGTATTTTAAAAGAGTATAGAACAATAAATGAACGCAAATTAAATTTAAGAAAATATTGTTTTGTTTTAGATTTTTCTTTAAAAAAGGCATAAATATTGTAAAGTGTACGCAGACTTTTTCTTGCGAGTGCACGTATGTACGTAGAATTTATGTGCGTTTAAAAATATTAGACACCTCAACCAGTCAGACTTATGTTCTTAAGTTGTGCTCCGTTTTGGACCACTTAGGAGAGCGGTACGACCACCAAAATTTTAGAGGTCAGTTGTTTATTTGTGACGAGAAGCCTATAAAATTTTGGTGATTGTAGCAATAACCAAAGTGGTGCAATCGGCGTGTAACTTAAGCTCTTAAGTCTGACTGGTTGAGGCATAACAGTCGTCATATTTACTTTTACAAGCAAATCGGGAGCACGTTCACGAGAGTTACATTGTTACAATATTGTTAACAATGACAGCTCAAAATCGTTCATGAAACTACATTGTAACAATGGCCACGTGCGTTTTTCGTTCACGAACTCTACATTGTTACAAATGTCATTCTGAACCCTACTCGAGACTGCCTCTACAAATGTCATTTTTAATGGTGTATGCAATATGTATCATGATCGTACTATCAACAACCATTATGCAGTTTTGAAAAATAATATAAAGAACAAAATTCAATTTTTAACATATTTATTTTAAAAAAAAATTGTCTTTTATGGATACGGTGATTATTTTGATGCTCCATAATATTATGTTACTCTTTAAGTTATGAAGAAATTAAGAGATCAACTTTTTATTGTTTTCATTTGTTTTGACACTTGAGACAATCTCAATGTTAACTACTACGTCATTAACTACAATGACAGTTGTTACAATAGTTAACAATGTAAATCTCGTGAACGCAGTCCGGATGAGTTTGTTTTGATAGCAAATCACCGCATACAAACTGTCAGAGTGTATTCAGGCACACGTGCAACACTAAGCAATGACAAAGCCGTATATAAGAAAAATAACGAATCTCTTTCTATTGTATCCATATTTTGTTTTTGCATCCCAATACTATCTCGTTATCATCTGAATGTGTACACATTTCGCCGATGACTATAATTGGCTTTCGTAATCAAGTTATCGCAAAAATATTTATATTTTGTAAACACTTAAATGTGCTGGCATACAAAAGTATGCCAAACTATAAAATAGAAACTCTATATAACCCGTGAAATGATAAGTTATCTACCTTAAATTTTGATGGGATAGAGTCTAAATAAATAATATATCTTTTACTAAGAACTTCAATTGCTAATTTTGCACCTTTACGGAATAAATTTACAAAAATATTCATTAAAATGCCACGTGTATTAAATAAAATAAAATGTTAAATTGCATTTAAATCAAACACAATAAAAATTTGTTATTGCAATAAACAATTACATTTTTGTCACAAATCACAATAATAAATATTAAGATCAGAAGGGCATAGTTACGAGTCTGTTTATAATTATAGACACATGCACGAGTAATAATTGAAATCATTACCGAAACATCTTTAACCTTTATACTCATGACGTTATAAGTAGGTCAGCAGTCAGCACTATAAATAAATAACTAGATTGGCCTAAGAATAAATAGTTGTAAATTAATTTTGATAAAGGGAAATCTGTAACTGTAAGATCCTCCATATTGTCCGGTTCGTATCTGTGAATATCGTTATACAGAATACAAATTATCGTAATTTATACCGCTTATGGAATATTCGCAAAAATACCGGAAATAATTTCTCACACATTTACATCACTACCGTAATACTTACACCACTTCTGGAATATTCGCACAACTCATAATTCCCAATATCCACTAGTCACTAAAACAAATATTTTCACTTAACACCACTTATTATTTTCCAGCTACCTACTACTTTCGCTTTTAATCTTTCGCTTACCGAATGTGCCAAATGAATCATAAAACTGTTATAAAACTACCCTAATGCTACTACTTAAACCTAGATGTCACTAATCTCACAAAAAAAATGTCATTTATTTTCGAAACTTTAAATTTTCGTTAGTTTAGAGCTTTACTCTCGCCCAAGCTGAATTAATCGCCTATCAAACCAATAGGCGAGATCGTAACAATATTTTAGAAATTTTATTTTTAAAACGCTGGTAGCACTAAGCTATGTACCATAGTACTCGAGTAAATTAAAATCTTGTATCATTAAAGAATGTAATAATAAACATTTTTCAGATATTAATTTAACATATAAATGACATATTTTTGTACGAATATATCATAAATGCTAACATACCGTTATGTGGGTGGTTCTAGCTCCTGAACATACTACATATAAATTTATTTATATTTAGAAGACCAAAAACAAACGATGAATGATTTTTTTTCCTTACGTGGTGGTTGCCGTTGAGTTTAAAAAATTTAAAAATACACTCGAATTTGTTCATTATTCCAGGAATAAATATTGTGGATTTATTTTGCTAGTGGAGGTATATTGTGTAATTTTAGATATATAACATTTTTTTTCAAAAATAAACAACTTTTGCGAAAAGATGGTAAGAATTTCGTCAAATTTACGTTTTCAAGAATACAAATTATATAAACATATTTTAAATACACCAAACATAAAGGGGGATCTTAAATCTAGGTATTATTTTTTTATCTACATATGATTTTTGATAGTCAAAATTTTATTTTATAATGCCACTAGGGCTCACCGCAAATTGCAAAATGATTATGCTATTTTACGAGTTTCGTGGAATCCGCGTGGACCGATATCAGCCAAAAATCACTGGGATCTCCCAATTTATGGAAAAGCTTAAGTATGGAATTTCACACCGACAACACACACATATACACACACAGAGATTTGTAAAAGGTACTTTTTTGACTTGGTAATTCTGCAAAAACCTCGAGGCCAAAATTTTTCATGGTAACTGCTTTATTTTACATATGATAAAATATCCTACAAGTAAACTACACTTGCAGGAAAAATCATTTTTATGCAATCTTATTTTGAGAGTGCTAATATATGAGTGGTTCGAGTTTTATAACTACAACCGGACAAGTGGTGCAGTGGTTAAAGCTTCGGCACTTGGACCGGGAGGTACTGGGTTCGAATCCCATCAGAGGCTAGATGCAAATCGAATTTTCATCATCGATTACAATCGGTGATGTTAATAAACACAACTAAGACCCTCTGATGGAGTGCAGAATTCAGCGCCGACCCACCGTCCATGTCAATGTACAGGTTGACATGGAGCTTGCAATGTGCAGGTGGTATACTGTAGTTGTGTGAGTAGGTGAATAGGTGAATGGGTTAATGATGTAGCATGAATGCGTGGTATCACAATGGGCCAAAAAATGGCCTTAAGTGTAAACCACTGAAACCTTTATAACTACAATTTTTGAGCACAAAAATGTATTTTTTTTATTTAACAATGAATAAAAATAATCGAAAATCCACTGAATATGCCCCTTCAGATCGGGGGCTAGGTATAATTCTCGTAAAGTTAAAATTGATAGCCATACCTTACGGAGTGGTATGCCGCATCGCATGACCTCAAACAGATTGTGAGTTATTCCTTATTTGAATGTCAAAAGTCTACAAGAGTCCATATTCTGAATCTTTGTATCACATAAACCCCCAGTCCATGGAAGAACGTGCATCGATCGGAATTCACACCATTAATGAGGCTGACTGTGAAGGTTTTCGGTAATTTTTTCAACATTCCCCATGGGAAAACCATTGTTTCTATATCATCAAACAGATGACGCCGTTTCCAATTGCACGTCCAGATCGTGTTATGTGAAATGAATTAATATATCCCATCATCATTTTCCAATCCAAACCCCATTAAATTTTAAAATCATTTCAAAAGACACCACCAAAGATGCCAGATCAAATAAAACTGCTCAAAAAATACATGGTAAGCGCAAAGAAAATTCTGTAAGAAAAAATCTATGCTAAGGCAGCGAAAAAAAGCCAAAATGACCAATCGCAACTATTACCAGATGGTTGCCAATATTTCTAAAACATCTATTTCAGCATTGAAATGCGCGGACGGAGCTTTGGTGGTAGAACTCAACCTTAGTTGTCCCCGATGAAGCTATGTCTCCGTCAATTTCAAATTGTGACAGCTTCAAACAAATAATCGTCCAACAAAGTCAAATCGCAGCTCCAGGCACCCAGTTGCCATTGTTCGGCTGATAATGGTACCGTTGGCTGTTGAGACCGAATATCGGGCAAGGCTTACTTTTCAATCGTACGGAATAAAATGTCAGTTAACATGGCACGAGAACGGTCAACATTAACTGTGGGGCTCCTTGCGGCCCAATGATGCGCTTGGACTATTTTGGCATATTCCACACCCTGTTAAAGTTAGCCGATAGTTTCCAACCGATAGAAAAAAACAATCGATAATGCAGATAGTGCCTTTGCTATCGCAGGCGAAAATATAATATGAAATGTCCAATATTAATGCTTCAGCCGAAAGTCATCAGCCGACATTTTTCAGGTGAAAGTATTTTTTAATAATATTTCTTTTCTACAACAACAACAAAATTCAACAATTTTAAACGGTTTCAGTTTAAAATCAAAAAATTAATTAAAATTTTAATACCATTATAAATTGTTTAAAAAATTCATTTTCCTATAGGGAAACTTGTATATAAATAATATGTAGGGATAAACAAAGAATTTTATTATTTCAAATATGTGCCATTTTGGCCGATGATATTTTTCCATTTTTCTGGTAGAGCCATAATCCCATCACTGTAGAACTTCTGTGGTTTAAAGGCGAAAAATCGCCCAGAACGAAAGCGTGCGAAACATTTCTTTGCTGCTGACTTTGATAAAGCACCTTCTCCATAAACAGCACAAATTTCTGTAATAAAATTGCAAAAGATATCGAAATGTTGTAACTTTCTATTCACTTCACCGATTTTAATGTTTTGTATGTCAAAGTGCAAGTTAAAATGTCACCTTTCAAAAACACATAAGAATTGCCCGATACGAATGGTTATCGAATGGTTAAGATATATGAATATAAAGCCATCTACCGTGAAAAAGGCCACGAACTTTTTTCCCCTACCCAATATACCATTCAATCAAAATTTGAAAATATCTAAAAATTGACTGTTTAAAGTGTCATGGCTGGAAATAGATTCAAATGAAAGGTTTTAATAATGATCATACCTGGAAAAAATTTTAGGTCAATTTTCATGTGGGGAGTTCGGGAAAACTCGATTGAATATATTTCATACCCAACATTTGATCATTTATAAAAATTGACCGTTTAAAGTGTGCGAGTGCAATTTTCATGAGAGGAGTTTTACCAAACACCCCATATGCAAATTGACCTGAAATTTCTCCGTAAAATCGTAATCCAGTGGTTTTGTCTACGCGGATTTGTCTAGGTGGTATTGTCTACGTGGTTTTCTCCACATGGTTTTTCTATATGGTTTTGTCGACATGGTTTTGTATACGCAGATTTGTAAACGCAGATTTGTAAACGCAGATTTGTCTACGTGGTCGATGTGGTTTTGTCTGCGTGGTTTTCTCTACGTGGTTTTGTCTACGCGGATTTGTCTTCGCGGATTTGGCTGCTTGGTTCTGTCTACGTGGTTTTGTCTACATTGTATTTTCTCCGTGGTCTGCGTGGTTTTGTCTACGTGCATTTGTCTACGTGGTTTTGTCTACATGGTTTTGTTTACGCGGATTTGTAAACGTGGATTTGTCTACTTGGTTTGCTATACATGGTTTTGTCTACGCTCATTTGTCTACTTGGTTTTGTCTACGTGGTTTTGTCTATGCCGATTTGTCTACGTTGTTTTGTTTACATGGTTTTGTCTACGTAGTTTTCTTTATGTGGTTTTGTCTACACGGATTTGACTACGTAGTTTTCTCTACGTGGTTTTGTCTACGCGGATATGTCTACGCGGATTTGTCTACTTGGTTTTATCTACGTGGTTTTGTAAACATTGTTTTTCTACGTGGCTTTGTCAGCGTGGTTTTGTCTACATGGTTTTGTCTACGTGGATTTGTCAAGGCGGATTTGTCTATGTGGTTTTGTATACGTGGTTTTCTATACGTGGTTTTGTTTACGCGGATTTGTCTGCGCTTCTTTGTCTTCTTGGTTTTATCTACGTGGTTTTGTATACGTGGTTTTGCCTACATGGTTTTATTTACGCGGATTTGTATAAGTGATTTGTCTACGTGGTTTTATCTACGTGGTTTTGTCTACGCGGATTTGACTAAAAGGATTTGTCTACTTGGTTTTGTCTACGTGGTTTTGTCTACATTGATTTCTCTACGTGGATTTGTCTACATTGTTTTGTCTACGTGGTTTTGTCTACATTGTTTTCTCTACGTGGATTTGTCTACATTGTTTTGTCTACGCTTATTTGTCAATGCGGATTTGTCTACGTGGTCTATGTTGTTTTGTCTACATGGTTTTCTTTATGTGGTTTTGTTTAACCGGATTTGTCTACGCGGATTTGTCTGCGCGGATTTGTCTGCGCGGATTTATCTACTTGGTTTTGTCTAGGCGGATTTGTCTACATGGTTTTGCCCACGCGGTTTTGTTTACGTGATGTTGTCTACATGGTTTTGTTTACGTGGTTTTGACTACATGTTTTTCTTTACGTGTTTTTGTCTACGTGATTTTGTTCGCATAGTTTTTCCTATGTGGTTTTGTCTACATGGTTTTGTTTACGTGTCTTTGTTTGCATGGTTTTGTCTACGTGGTTTTGTCTACATGGGTTTGTCTACGTGGTTTTGTCTACGCGAATTTATCTACGTGGTTTTGTTTACGAGTTTGTTTACATGGTTTTGTTTACTTCTTCGTTTTTCTACGTGGTTTTGTTTACGCGGATTTGTCTACATGGTTTTGTTTACGTGGTTTTGTCTACATGTTTTTGTTTACGTGGTTTTATCTAAGTATCTTTGTCTACACGGATTAGTCTACATGTGGTTTTGTCTACGCGAATTTGTGTACGCGGTTTTGTTCACAAAATGAATTTTTCAAAAATGTTAAAGTTTGTATTTACATAATTCGCATTTGCGAATAATTTATAAATTCAAAGTTGTGTGACCGAACACGTTTTTGCTTAGTACTCCGCACCACGTTAAGTATTTCTGTTGTAACTATTCATCGTAATTGGTTTAAACTGGTGTTCAACGCGTATTATGCATAATCGCTCATGTCACGGTCAACATTAAATGGATTGAGAAAATGATTTTGGATTAGTAGTAGATACATTTCTGTTAATCGATCTCCAAAAAATATTCCACACACAACACGTGTCTAGTGTATAATCGTGTTACCTCAAGTACATTTTGTTGTTAAGGTACAAAAACTAAAATAGTTTTTGGTTGATGGATTTCTTCTTGTTGTATACTCGTATACTTGTTTTGTTTCTTCAAAAATACCAAACAAGTGGTTTACGTAATTACCAATAAATTTTTCGGTTTAACTATCGACCACTAGAATTTGATATAACCGGTCAGACAATTAACGAATATCGTTTGTGTGTGTAGGTGATCGTATTAATGAGAGTGCAAAATATTTTGTTGTCGGGTAATCGGTCTAGTTTATCATGGTTAAGTTTATTCGAGTTGCTTTAGTAGGATATACTAATTGTTGGGTATTAGAAGTAAATAATAATTTCAAAAATGTGTTTCGAACTTTTATTATGTGCGTGAGATAATTCATACACACAACTTGCATGAGACACACAACTTGCATGAGATTATAAACATGTTTATAATCTTTAGTAAACCGAATCGTATCAAGTACGTCCTTTTAACATAAGAAAATTCACAAGGTTACTTGGCGATCGAATGATAGAAGAACGAAAAATCAAAGTATAACTGACGTTAAATCATATAGAGACGATAGATGCTGATATTTACAGCGATCACAAGCTCGTTATTTTCAAATGCAAGTGCAAACTATCATTGACAGCCATAAAACAACCATAAAAGAACATGCGCTGGAATATAGATGCAGAAAAAATTGAGAACTCGGAACAGAGCTACCTCTGTGCGATTTATCTGATTACGTTTCATGTTCTGACTAAATAATGTTTTTGGAACTTGTACCGTTTCGGTGGTTTCATTTTAAAAAAGTTATCTTTAACTCATGTTCGCTTCTCCTTTCAGTTAGTATATCTGCTCAAAGAACTACTAAAACCAGGTAATGTCTTAAATAGAACAATGTTAAATAGCATCTCACTATTTTTCGCTGGTCTATTTTTGTCAATTTGTGAGTCTCTTCTGTCATATGTTGTCAATTTTATAAAATTAAATTTGTAGATAACATAAGGTAAAGTGATTAATCATCTTAATCTTTTACTAATATGACGATCGACCATTTATGGTTTAAATATATCGGTGTCAAGTAACTACGACGTAGAATATATTGGCATCCATTACTACATCCTTAGTGATTCTCTTCTACTCTGTGATCAAGACTTCTTGCCGCGGATAATTCTTTACAAATACTTAGATATGTACAACCACATTGAACGACAAGCTTATATCTTGATCAACCAAGAAAGTTTAAAGATTGATCAAGGGAAACAATGACAGACTTCAGTGGAAACACTGTGACAAAGATAAAAACACGCTACCGGGAAAGCGAAATTTTATAAATGCAGTTCAATAAACTAATTAAGCAGGTATAGAATCTGTGTGATATAAGACTTGACATAGTTGCACAAATATCTTAATCTGTCACACTTCAGTTCAATGAACTAAAATTATTTTACCTAGTCCCATCATGATTAGTTAAGAAATTACCGAGTTTAGCCCCAGGAACCATAATCTAGAAATTCTTGCAAAAACTATTTTAGAATCCCATTGCTAATTTTTGAATATCACTTAAATACGGTCAATTTTGCAAGCTACGATAATCTGGCATAATTTGTCCACACGGTAAATAGTGTCGAAGGTTAATTGTATCCATGATAAACTGTTCTACAATTAAATATTAAAGTTAAATTGAAACACTATAAATTGTTTACGATAATGCCACCGGCAACCATTTTAAGTATAATTAAATTAAAACTTTACTAACCTATCAACGTAGTTGACAATAACTTTGTTGCTGTGACTATATCCTATCTATAAACCATTTAAAGCGAGGTTGCAAGTGGCTAGGTCAGCATAATTTTGGAATATAGTAAGATGCACAATTTTAATACTATGTCGCGTATATTTAAAGGAATTTGTCTCTATTTTATCTTATTTTAAAATTCAACACAACTTTTTTGATCACCTTTTCTCTCGATCGTTGTGTTTATTGTTTATTCTTAATTCCTCAGTCTAAACAACCATATGCATACATTGAAATTATGTCCGATCTGAACCACAATTATTGATTTGGATAGGTTGAAATCTAATCGGATATATTGGATTCGATTTGTAATAATCTGTCGTGAATTCATGATGCACTTTCGAACAGTACACAATTTTTTTAAATAATTTTTTATTCGCACACCATTTTCATGTAGTTTGATAGCTTAAGTGATAGATGTTAAGTCGATTTGCTTGTCGATCTGAAAGATGATAGTTCAAAATATCATGATTTCGAAACGTAAAGCGACCAGCATAATTTTTTATTTCGTTCCTCCTTATGAATCAGGTTAGACTCGAAACGCGCTCATCAAAATTTCTTATAAAAGACCTTTGCTCTTTTAACTTTAGAATCACAATATTGGACACACTATATTTTAGTGCTTTTACTATTAGATAATAGTTTCGGAAAGGAATTTAATTTAACTGGTTTTAATTATATTTCGCAGTATAATCATGCATTTGATAAAAGAATTATTATTGGACCTATATGAAGAAATTTTGTGTTACGTGTGGTTCTTGGTTAAAAGAATCAAGATGGTATTATAACAACGTACCTGATATAAGCCATTCATCAGGATCTTTTAGAATGGCATTCGAAATGGAGATAATAATCATCAGGAGGTAAACGGCACCAATAATCTACATGGAAATTACTAGAATTAAGAAGTTTCAAAAACAGCTAATATGAAATAGAACCCCAATACCATAGTTTTAAAACCCCAATACCTAAACAAATTAAACAACTTTAGGTTCATTGATAACCAAATAATACAATCGTATTAATCATAAAAATATAAGTATAAATCATAAAAAAGTATAAATCATAAAAATAACAACCATCGAAAATTATTTATCCAACCTAGAACAAGCTAATCAAAACCTTCGCCAATTTACAGTCTCCCAAACCAACCTCTCCATGACAGTCTCCCGAAACAACGTAGAAAATAATTTAATTAAAGAAAATCGTGATCCCTGAAAATCTATCAAAATACAGCAATATTTAACTGCATTTCAAATTTACACTGTAGCTTCCAAGATATCTGCAATTTCAAAAAATAAATATCCGCTGAAATATCAAATTTATTAGAAACCCGATAGACAATATAATTCCTACCTTGTCTGCTTTTCTGACTTTTGAATTAAATTTTATTTTTAATTAGAAAGTATTACGACTCCAACGATCTTCTGTAATCAAAAGCCGACATGTTTACAAGAAATATAGAAAAATTAAATATAGAAAAAAATTAAATTTGTGTATTTATTAAAACTATAAAATAAGATTACCCTCGGAAAAATTGGCTTATGAAATTTGTACTACTTGATTTCTCTTATATATTTATTGCTCGATGGTCATGCTTAACCATAGTTTCAAACCAAATTTGAACTCAGTTCGAGTTCAAATTTGGTTTGAAACTATCTACTCTCGCTCACAACGGCGAATGCATCAACAATGGAGATTTCGAACACTAAGGGTCGTATCGACAGACGTGACTACGATTTTTAGCCGTAATCGCGGATTTTTCGAAAATGATGTTCTGAAACATTACTTTTAAACTCGGCTAAAATCGCGCATTAATTCGCGAATTAATTCACGACACAACAAATAAATTACGTATTTGGTAATTGATAATGTTGTGTTATCATACATATGTATTTAAAAAAATTATGATCGAAATTCGGAATAGAAAATTCTGTGTCAAACGTCAGTTGTAACCGCGGTTAAAACCATCGATATCCACGATTTTTATCCCGGCTACTTATTAAATCCCGGCTTCATATTGACGTTTTATCCTGGTCTAAAAATAATAAAAGAATGGCTTTAGTCGCAGTTGCGATTTTAGCTTCGTCTGTCGATACGACCCTAATAGTTTACCAAGCAAATCTAGTTTCCTATGAGTTTTCTATTTGTCATTGGGATATTTTGTTGGCGGGAACAAATTTTTTTCTGATCTGTTAATAGAAAAGTCATTTCTGACAATTTAAATCTCAATTAAATGTGCTGTTTCAAAATAAACGAGAAGACAAATGAAATTGTAGTGTGTCTTGAGTTCTCATTTAAGAGATCATGATCCCGTAATTATAGTTATGAAACCAGTAGTCTGTCTATGGCACTAGATTAAATGATTTATTAATGTCATTAATCAATTTTATTATGTGTTTATCTATAATATTTTGCATCATGAAATAATGATTGACGTAGTTTTTTATGAATGATTGAACTGTGTTAATTTTGAACGATGTATTTCACGATACACCTTATAAAACAAATGGTCCAGGCTTAAAAATGTTTATAAAGGTTTTAAGCCAAAATTATTGTCCGACAAAGAGATTTTTACTACCAAATAGCTTTTGATGCTTTTATTCCACAGATCTGTTCTCCTAAGTGCCATGGTAACTGAGTTATGCTATTTTTAAGTTTATTTTAGTTACCGAAAATATCGCCGTTAAATGGTCATAACTTTTTTCTTTGTAGTTGTAATGGCATGAAATAATTTTTATTGTATTCTGCAATGTGTGTTTAAATGTGTGTTTAAATAAATCATTATTTAATACAATTGGTTTAAGAAAAATGGCTTATGGGGTTAACTTGAAAGGTATTTTCTTAACCCTGACTCCGGCAAAATAGTATCTCTTAGTTTGACCACAAAATGAGTGATTTATATGACATGTAGTATACCATTGGAAAGCGCATATTTCAGTGATTTTTTTAAAACAAAGCTAATTTCCAAATAACATTTAGTTTTTTTAAAATGATTTTTCATACTCTTACACATTCTTATTATTTAAAAGTTCATATAAAGCCATTATTCATAAATCAATTGTATTATATAATGATTTATCAAAAAAATGTTGACCATTTAATGGCGAGATTTTTGGTAATTAAAAAAAACTAAAAAATATCATATCTCAGTTACCGTAGCACTTAGGACATCAGTTCAATGGGATGAAATATTCCAAATTCCCCCCCACTCAAATATGCCAAAAAAAAGTTTATCGGTCCACGCGCCAAACACCCTGTAGAAGCAATTAAATTTTTGTTACATAGTTCGTGGTATATGAAGATTGGGGTAATTTGCATTTTATACAGTTTATGGTTTGCTTTTCAGTATTGATCTAGAGCACTGCTCGCAAATGCGTAGCATGCATGCCAAACTTGGCACGTTTAAAAATTCCACCGGCACAGCACAAAATTATTCATAAAAAAATAAAATTGTCTAATAGAATAACAAATAAAAAACCTCGATTTTTAAAACTTTACTCCACCTCTGCATTGTGTTGTTATTTGTAGTTATGATGCTTGCATAACCAGTGAATAGCTAAATATGGAAAAGCTATTGGAGACGGGGAATTTTTTAAAACTTACACGGCATTCAATTAAGTGCAAACACGGTAAAGGACCGGATTTTAAAAATGAACAAACATGTTAGTGATCAGTCAATATCTCATCCCCGTGCAGCTGAAGTGTTTACATTGGCAGTTGATGACAGTACTGACATAAACTCCAATACCAGGAATTGTTGAAACTGGGAACATTATCAGAACGAACAAGAGGTGTTAATATTCTGGAAGTTGTCAAAAAAGCTTTAATCGATTCGAATGTCAGTACTGAAAAAATTTGTTCAATTTCTATACTGATGGATGCCCAAGCAAGATCGGCAAATAGTCTGGATTAAAAACTTTATTGGAAAAAGAAATAGGTTATACATGATTGGGATTAATAGAAACGGTTGCTAAAGTTTTAAAAAATGTCGTTGCTAGTGATTTATCGAAAAGACAATTTAAAAAGTTAATGAATGATATGAATGCACCATATGAAACCCCCTCGTCTACTGATGTATAATAACGTTCGTTGGCTTAGTCGAGCTTTATCAATGGAAACTGGCTTAGTCGAGCTTTATCTTCCTGCCTAGAGAAGAAAAAGGTATTTCCCGAGTTAACCAATACCAATTGGATAATGCAGTTAATGTTTCTGACTAACTTCAGTATTCATTTAAATGAATTAAATCAAAAAATTCAGGAAAACGGAAAATCATTAGATATATTATCGGTCGTATTACCGCTTTCGAGATGAAGCTGCAGTTACTTAAGAAATACATGGAATGTTCGTTTGGAAATTACCCACTTCTCAAATATTTCGCCAGTTTCAAAGAGTTTGTGGCTGATATTGACGTGTTTGAAAAAGGAGAGTCACAAGAATTATTTGCACAATTTAGCGAGGTGTTTAATATATAAACAAAAGAATTTTTCGCAATTCGGTTCAAAGACGTCAAAGTAATTAAACACTTTATTAAATTTGGTCGCTACCCAGACAAGTTCATTCTGATGGTAATTTTCACAATTTTGACTAGATGAATTTTGATGAGTTGGATACTGAACTGCATGAATCTCAGTGTAGCCTAATTTGGTGACGAAAAATTTGGAAATTTTTAGAACCATTACTGAAAATGATATAAGGATACTCCTTCCCCCATAAAAATGTGAGATAGTTTATGGAAGGCCTCTAAAGCAATTAGTAGAACAATAAAATTTTGCCATGAGTCATTTATTTTGTTAGGTTTAATCACGATTTTCTGTACCTGAATATAACCTTTTGGATCGAATTTTTAAAAATTTATTTGTATTCCTGAAATAATTTGTTTGAGATTCTATAGAAGGGGGAGTAGGTCTGTAAAATAACATAACCAATGGCTTTTGTTAACATTTTTGTATAAATTAGAGTTTAAAATAATATTTCAGTTAGTTTGTGAAGTTCTATTTGAAGCATTTCCTTGTTTTAATAACAAAAAATTAATTTAAAGTATCAATTAATAAGTGTAATAATGTCTGGGCTCAAAATATTGTTGTAAGCCGTTTCCTGAGACGAAATGTTCGAAAAATTTAAGAAACGTTTCTGATTATATTAAAACATTTACTGAAGTAAATGAAGATTCATCGATTTGTACAACGTGTTACCTGGTATCTTCTAAACGTCAGAAAATTAAAAGCGAAGTGTCACCCGTTACTGATTCATCAAATTCACCTGTTACCCCGGAGACATTATCAACACGCAGTGACGAAAATATTTCGAGTAGGAGTGAAAGTGAGGAATGCCAAATAAAAAGTGCTATCGCTCGTGAAAAACTTAATAAAATATTACTAGACATTGGCATGTCTCCTATATATCCGAGTAAGTTGGAATCCAAGCAATATCATGAGTAGCAAAAATTACTAAATTTAACTACCTCACTGACGCCATCATCAACATCTTCGGTATCTGGTATCGAGCCTCTTTTGGCTCACTCAGCGGAAAACCATCATAAGGCACGTCTTTATGGTGAATTCATGGATCAACTAAAAGCCAAATTTCAACAGTTGGAGAAAAATTGTGATAAAATACAGTTGCTGTCTGTCTACATTGCCGAAATCACTAACAACACAAGAAATCCAGGAAGAATTTAACACAACGCAGTATATGGTACGAACAGCGAAAAATATTCAAAACAAGAATGGGTCACTGAGCCTTCCAGCACCCAAAGCTGGAAAACGGATAAGTGATGAACTCAGAGACTCAGTGAGAGAATATTATGATGATGATGTTAGTCGTATAATGCCTGGAAAAAACGATTGTATAACTATTGAAAAAGTTAAACTTCAGAAACGTCTAATGATGTGCACATTAAAGGAGTGCTATGAGGGGTACAAAATCAAATATAAGGATGATGATTTAAAAAAATTTCTAAATTTTCTCTGCTTCGTTCTAAATACTGTGTGCAACCAGGAAGCAGCGGAACACATATACAGTTTGTGTTTGTATAATACACCAAAATGTCAAATTAATTATTTATGGAATCAGGATGGAAACTGTCACCAATGGAAAAATTTCGTGCTACCAGGACTGCATTTCATCCATATTATGTAAAGATCCAACATCAACATGTTATCTTCTGCAATGCGAGAACTGCCCAGGATTGGATAATTTTCGCGAATATTTGAGAAACGCAATTTTGGACAATGATTGTCTGGATGCTGAATTATTGTTCAGTCAGTGGGCTTCAGCTGACCGATGCAATTTGGAAAAGTTTTCAAAACCATTAGATGATTTTCTGGATTACTTCATAATAAAGCTGAAAAATCTGATTCCCCATTGCGTTATAACACTGCAACAATCTGGTTTCATCAAAAATAAAAAGTTAATTCTGGAGCCCACAGAGGTACTGGTTTCGTGTGACTTTGCAGAAAATTATGCGTTTATAATGCAAAATGCAGCACAGTGTTTTCATTGGAACAACAAACAAGCAACTATTCATACGTTTGTAATTTACAAAAATCAAGGAGATATTGCAGCATTACAGCTACATTATAATATCAGATTGTCTCCATCATGACGCCGTAGCAGTTTACGTCTTCATAGAAAAATTATTGCAGTTTTTGAAAACAAAAATTCCGGATTTAGCTAAAGTTTATTATGTTACTGATGGTGCAGTAACACATTACAAAAACAAAAAAAAAATAGGTTTTTGAGAAAATTCTAAAATTCTGTTTTAGCGGCCATTTTGAATAGGAAGAGTTGAAACATGATACCAATTTTATATTTTTTTTAGAATCCCTATTCATTTATCTTTAAAATGAGCCCAGGTTTATAAGTATCGGATAATTAGTTTTTGTTTTATAGCCATATATACAACATCATGTTCATCATTTTTATCAAAACATCCTGTATCTTTAACAACAACAACAATAACAAAAAAAATTTCAGAAACTTTGTTTTTTAATCAAGACTACACATTGAAAATATAAAAAACATGAAATTCAAACATGACTTCCAAAAATTTGTGATTTCAGGAATTTTTCACCTTATATATTTATACATACTTCGAAGACTAAGGAATAGAATGACTAGAAATAATTCTGGATCATGTGTTGCATTAAAAGTAACAAAATATACTCCAAACGTAGACCATTCAAATATATACAAAAAAATATCTACCTCTGGACCAAATACTTAAATATTTTACTGATGATAAATTCAATCCCATTCTCACTTTCTATTGCAACGATAAATTTTCCATAATTTAAAATTCAATTACAGATTCATTTATAATTTTATAGATTTAAATTTTGGTTCCTATTAATTTTATATTAAATTATTTTTCGAGCACGCGAAACAGGCGATTTAAAAAAAAATTGTTTTTTGGTACACTAAAATACAAGAACTTGCGAACCCTGGAGCCATATATTTACCAGTTTGATTTTCAACCACATGCAGTTGAACCTTCCGACCATCTTTCTGGCAATTTATGGATTCCATCGAAAAAAAATTGTTTGTTGTTTGATGCGATCCATTCGTGGAGCCATTTTTTGATTTCAGAAGTGGAGGTCTTGAAGATCGCTTTGCATTGATCGGAACAAATCGTAATCTGATGGGGCACAATCAGGTGAACAGGGAGCATGAGATAGAATTTCCCATATAAGTACTTCCAGAGTATTTTTTACTTGTTTTGTGACATGTGGTCGAGCATTGTCGTGCAACAAAATTACTTTACACTGTTTGTTGGCTGAAATCGGACTGTTTTCGTTCAATACATCATTCAAATCTATCAATTGTTTGTTGTTGGTAACGTTCACGAGTAATAGTTTCGTTCGGTTTTAGCAGCTCATATACACCACTCATTTCTAATTACACCAAATGCACAACATAACCTTACTCCCATGAATCTTTCGTTTTGCTGTTGATGTGGATGGTTGGTCTTCATAAACCCATGATTTTTTGCATTTATGGTTATTGTATTGTATAGTAAATCCATTTTTCATCGCAAGCCACAATTTGAGACAAAAAATGCCATCTTCGGTGTCTTGTAAGCAAAGAATTGCAAACCGTTAAATGATTTTCAATTTTGGCTTTATTCAGTTCATGTGGTACCAATTTTCCTTCGTTTTGAATCATTTTGATGACATTGTAACGGAATTTTATCTAATTCCGTTACTAACCCATCCCCATAAATATTTACATAAAAATAAATTCTCAAGAAGCATGACCTCGAAGACATTGTCTTCAGCATAATTCTAAACCATATAACCATCATGCCATTGTCACAATATTTTCCATTGTGTTTATCTACGTGTAGCTAACATGAGCCGTTCATTTACTTTAGTTTTTTTGCTTATGTGCCTTGCTTAAATAAACTAAATTAAGTTCATGAAGGTAACGTGATTCTTTTTGTTTTCATGTAAAACCAAAGATAAGAATATTCTTATCTTTGGTAAAACTATAAATTCGTTCATCTAATATGAGTCAATGACAATGTACAATTTAAAACCGTTTTCTGATGATTTTGGTTTTTTCACGATCGAATTTTTTTTTTCATAATTTCAAATGTGCATATGAGGGATTTTTTTTGTGTGAATTTTTGGAATGCAAAAATTCCTCCCCCCCCCCCCCCCCCCCTTTCTCAATTGGAATAAAAAAAAAGGAAAAAATCGGGTAACCGGGTGCGAATGACATTTCGTTTTGGGGAGTTGGTTTTTGGATCGACTGACGAGCAGTCAAGTTTTGATATAGACCAACGAGTGATCGGGGAGAGTTAAATTGTTCGGAAGGTTTGCATTGGACGATTGTGTTAGGTGGAATAAAAATTAAAAATTTAGTAAATGGTAGTGTCGTTAAATAACATTAATTTAGTACATTATTAATTAATTATTTTGTGTGGTTTTATGTGATTACACAATAGGAAATTTTTATAAATTCATATAACCTATAATTTTTTTTGTGCCAATAAGATTTGTTAAGTGTAAATTTGAATTAAGTGATTGCGCATGTAACCTAATTAGTGTACTTATATGTATAAAAAAATAAATAGTATAATTAACAAATGTTGTATAGTGATTAGTGCAGAAATACAAAATTTTTGGTTTATATATGCAAGCAGTACATTAAAGACTTAGTATTTTCGCAAAATTGTTTTGTTCTCTGGATGCTCCCCTCCTCAGATTGTTGGTGAATATTTAAGGTAAGAATTTTTACTAATAAACTAAATAACAGCAGTGGGTTGGCACGGGGTTTGCTGGGAGAGAAATTGGTGACACTAGTTGGATCTTTATCTAGTTTTTTTTTAATTCAACCACGGTCGGCTGATTGCCCAATTCATCATTTAAGGATCCGATGCACTAAATTTTAATGTGGAATGTCAACACTTTAAAACGCCGTAGGTGTCATTGTAAAAGTGGTTTAGTACTAAAGTTACGCCATCTCTTAGAAAATCCAAAAAACTAAGTCATACACCTAATATCCAAGTATCATTCAAGCGAAACCTAGGAATCACCGTTAAGGTAGACGGTGAAAGTTATCGTAACAAAATTCAAGTCTATTTACTCGTATAGCATTTTGGAAGACATGGACTGTTAAAATGCGGATGTTGCCAGATACAACAAACGATTTGTCAGTTGCTAACGAAACTCCTAGAATACGTTATCTCTCGCAACAACAAGGTCAATTGGAGGCCGAGATCTCTTGATTTGACTGCAATGAACTTATTTCACTGGGACAATAAGAAAATTATGATATATGCCACAAATCACGGGACGATTACAGAACTAAAGGGCGAATTCAACCAGGTATAAATGATATTCAGGCCGAACTACGCCAAAAATTAATGAAAAATATCGATAAGCGCGTCCTGTGTTATCAGTAGAGCACTGGAATGAATTTTTCGGATATTATCACACAATCATACATAAATGCCTTACATTAAATAAAACAATGAAATAAAACAAAATAATTTCGACAATGTTTGGTGTTTTAGTTAAAATAAAAATCTGAACTCTTATTGAATCACACTTTGCATTACGCAATCATAATCAGGATTAAAGATTGGTTCTGATGATTTTTCCAAAATTTTAAGCAGGATCTGTGGTTTACACTTTTACATTTTAAATAAAATATCATGCTTAGTTTTTGTCGTAGTTTTGCCGAAAATTTTCGGGAAAACAGCCAATCGGATGAACCCCAATCTTAGTAAGTTTTTAATTGTTGATAAAGATTCAAAATGTACAAGAGGCAGTTGGACAGGCACTAACACAGTTTAAGCGCTAGAATTCTCAAAGCCTAGGTCCAAGAGTTTTTTTCTATGGAAACCGGTCCACCGAAAATAGAAGTTTCCTAGTTAAAGCTACTATATTTGAAATACGACACAAGAAACTAATCCAAACGGTTTAAAGTTGATTAGTCACGAGGCATACGTAATAATAGTTTGAAATTCGTTGTTTTCCATAATCAACTCCAAGAAATAAGACTAAAACAAAGGTGACACAGACCGACAGATTTATAAAAAACCATTAAGCCTATGGAAATGACTTGCATAATATAGAGACCCATCCAATGTTATCTATGCATCGAAATTATTGTTAAGTAAGATAATTAAAAAAATTGTAACCTGTCAAAATTTAATTCTGTTTACAATTTCAGTATAAAATACACGAAATTACATATATGCGTTTCTGTCATTGGATCACTTCCATGCGCATCGAATTACGTAAAGTACTTTTGAAATTTAATTCAATTATAATTTTATAAACATCACGTTCTCGATTAGACATTTTAAATATATATAATAAAGAATTGTTCATATTATACTCATCTATCACAACAAATCAGAAGCCAACCCAACTGACCTGAATGTCTGTTATGATATTCTGCTGCCTGAACTACTGAATCAAATAACATACAAATATGAAGATAATTCGAGATCCTACCGTATATTTTTTTTCAATGTGCACTAAAAATATAAATTGGACTGACATAAATGCCCCCATTACGAGAGATCACATTGTATTACAACAGGAAATTATTTTTACTTTTAACATAAAAATTATCATGTGACACCAATAAACATAAAATCCCATTAAATAATGCATATCGCCTTCAAAATACGCACTCGATTCCAGACACAATTTTGATAGATGGAACACTTTTCAGTATTTTTATGAATTAATTTTCGTAATCGTTCTTACTCTGATTCCATTTAAGTTTCTGATTTAATTAAATATTTTTTTTTAAAGAAGAATTGTGTTGCTCGTGTGACACATATCATCTTTTGATTCGATTTAAATAAAATGTATACTTAATGTTTAATTTGCATAACAAATTTCTTATCGCACATGAATATAATCCCATTTCAAACATAAGTATTCGCTTTGAAGTGAAAGTGGTAATTTAACTCCTTGTATGCCTCGCTTCGTGACTGTGCCAATGGCATACTGTTTATGATTATAATTATATTGTATAGCAATGCAAGTGTGTAGAGTTAGCCTTACATAACGGCCATAAAATTTGCAGAACCTATCTAGTAAACCATTACAAATCATATGACCAATTAAAACTTATTAAATTCTCTATATGGAAAATTTTAAGGCTTAGGTGTTTCTTATTTAAAGATATAAATGAATTAAATGTAAAACCACATTTAGAACACAAACTAGTGGCATTTAAATAACTAAAGGCATCGAGATTAGCTTCAATTTGTGTCGTCAACAGGTGTCGTACACTTGTTTTTAAAGGGGTCAGATGCTGATCCTTCCACGTCGATTCTACACATAGAGGCAGATGTTGTTTGTCAGGGAGACAAGAAGTTACTCTGTGATTATTGGGCATATGATCGCGGCCCACCTTAGAAGTAGGTTTACCATACTGAAAGAACATCAGCTGTGAAATCTTGGAAGTCGCTAGCGAGATTTCTCTCTTCAAAATATTAAAGTAACAATTCTTCTAAATAAAGAAAAAGAAACAATGCTTTTTCGATTTTTCTGAACTACTATGTTCCATTTAATACAAAGTAGGGAAACAACAACAGGTGCTCCTCGTAAACCCTATACGTCAAATCGTGGAAAATGGCCATTGCCTACAATGGTGATCAGTGATCACTATAAATAGTTTTCAATTGGGTCACACCTTTCTCCAATATTGAGTACGCCAAGCCAGTATAGATGTCATTTAAAATGAAAACTAGAAATATAAGCTATTTGATTTGATTGATTTTTGTCAATAAAGTTTTAATTTATTTTATTTATCATTTCCTTCTGTTGATTAACAAAGTTTAATAACAAAATAAAACTGAAAGTTGTTAATACACGAGTGTTTTTTACATCAAGATGAGGTTTCCAAGACACCCAGAATAACCCAAAATTTCATAAAACAAAATTACACGAGTGTCTGTGGAATTGTTATACGGAGAGTCAGGAGAATATTTTTTGTCGAACTTAAAATAAAAAATTATAAGTTTTAACTGATTGGTTTATAATTTTATGATATTTTTCTGGTGGCGCTCTTTATGCAAATTTATGATAAGATAACGTTCGTGTACATTTAAATTAATTTAATTTAACGATTTTAATGTAGATATTATTGGTATTCCGGAACTCATTGAAACTCATGTATTATATTACGAATATTTTAGCGAAAGTCAATAACTACTGTAAGAGTCATTACAGTTCATAAATACGATAATGATGATGTATAATAAATCAAAATATTTAATTGCATTAAAAATATAATAAATATTAGATAATAGCAATGAATAAATTACATAAATTAAAGAATCTTTGTATCAGTACGTATAACAAATTGTCATATGTAAAAAGCAATTATTTTTAGATTTGTGTGTATTACATAAACTCATATAATTATAATATTTCAATAGCGAAAAATTATTATTGCATTATTTTTAATTTAATGTGTTACACTTCATTTAGTATGCAGGTTAATTTGCATTTTTGGTACATAAAATATTAATTATGTGAATTGAATCGACGACCTAGGTAGTGGTCAGAAAAACGCTAGTATAGTGTGTCCCATTAGGATCGCCTATTTAAAATTTAGCGCCATTCGTTTGTGTCGGTAATACAGCGATTTTTGTTGCAGCAATCAATTGTGAACTTTGAGGCTTAGTAATGGAGAACTACACGGGCGCAGAATGGATCTTTAGAGCAACAACAAGTAAATGGTGATGTTTCGAAGAATATCATCTTCTCCGATGAGGCGCATTTCAAACTTGATGTGACCATGTCAACAAACAGAATTGTAGTATTTGGAAAACTGTGGATTCTCAGAGTGATCTTTCAATGTCCCACGAATTTTTTCTATAGTTTTTTTTAGATTGTGGCTGGCAATGCGGCCACCGTCAACGGCGTTCGTTACCGTGAGATGATAAAGAACTTCTACTGGCCTCAAATTACTGAATTGGATCTCGAATCAAACAATGGAACTGTTGAAAAAGAGCATTGATGCACAATATAAGTGGTTGGTACCAACAGATCGTTATTGCACAACGCAAATTTCTTTGTATAATATTTCAGAGTCAATAGTATTCTCTCCTGAGGTGATTTCATTCCAAATTGGAGAACTTTTGGAAAAAAATTGTATGGGACTACCTTACCTACGCCCAGAAATATTACGAAAAATATATAGATCAAATATGTTACGAAAACCTACTTATTTAAAAGTAAACCTACCACATCATCCTTTTGCAAAATTTGAATCTAATTGGATGAATGGTGTGGAAGCTTATAAGAAGGGTCCCCTTAATCCAAGGGACGGGCCCCTCGGGTTCAGAATTGTATATAACCATACTATAACCATATTTAAGATTAAAAAAAAATAATTTTAGGAATAGTCTGTACTGGGGTAGCTAGACCAGGACCTCTTAGTTGTACGACAGATAGATAGGTAGAAGAGGGAGGGGTCCCAGGGATATTTTAAAATGCGATATTTCAAAACGCGATACAGTACAAAACGCGATATGGTACAAAACGCGATATTTCAAAATGCGATATTTCAAAACGCGATATGGTACAAAACGCGATATGGTACAAAACGGGAGTTTAGGATCGGATTATATCAGGCGGGTGAAGGGGAAATATAATTTCAGTTTATAGGAATTTAAAAATCGATATGAACGATAGTATATAGGATCGGTATCAGGTGGGTCGCTGCGCTCCCGCCGCTTCGCAACGCATATTCTGTACCATATCGCGTTTTGAAATATCGCGTTACGGAATATCGCGTTTTGTACCATATCGCATTTTGAAATATCGCATTTTGAAATATTGCGTTTTGTACCATATCTCGTTTTGTCATATCTCGTTTTGAAATATCGCATTTTGAAATATCGCGTTTCGAGCGGATCCGAAGAGGGAGATATAATATAAAAGAATTATAGGTATGGTTTTAAATTTTTTCTTTGTCGTGTCCGAATAAAGTATTTACCTACTTGTTATGTACACAAATGTAGAATATTCTATCCTAAACCTTCCAAATATTTTTTAACAGTTTAGGAAATAGTTCATGGAAATGATCTATAACCCCACCTTTTTAGCGTTGGCAGGTAGTCTGTTAGGGCAGCACACATACGCTCGGTGGCAAAGTGGCCAGCATGCTTGCTCCAGCGACCGGAGGTCCCGGAGAGAGAGAGAGAGAGAGAGAGAGAAAGAGAGAGAGAGAGAGAAAGAGAGAGAGAGAGAGAGAGAGAGAGAGAGAGAGAGAAAGAGAGAGAGAGATCGTATTCAAAACCTCAATTGGAAAGCTGAATACCTTAGTCTAAACGACCAATAAATTTAGTAACTTGCGATTAACATTGTTACTATTGAGGAACATCGACTTACATTCTATAAGATCTGCTCCTGCTCTAGCCAAGGTTTTATGTTTAATTATTTCGGTTTCTAATATACTTATCAGGATTACAAAGAAAGATTAAAAAATGTCTACTATATTTTCAGTAATCCCTAAACAAACAGAAATTCCTAATTTATTGCATCTTTCTTTCAAAAGCAGTTTTTAGATTGAACGTCAAATTAAAATTTATCGGGAAATTATTGGGCGAAATTTTTCGATTCCAATCCATAGTTGCGATAATTGAGTAATAATTTTCAGTTATAATAATATACGGCTTTAGGCCATACATTTAAGTAATTTTGAAGCAGCGGTTTTAACAACGGGAACTTATGTTTTGACGTTTCAGAATAGCTGATTTTTCATTAAAATAAGCACTTCAACGTGAACCATTCGGGTTAAGCCATTAAGGTTTGGCATTTAATTTTGAGACTACTATATACGTAAAAATTTTTGTACTTATACGGTTGAATTGAGTATTCAAAGTGATCCTTAATTATTTAGGACTCTTTTAGCGGCACTCGTTAAAGTCCTAAATTCCAGGATTAGTGATAATAATTTCTAAAATTACGGTAAGACCCTTAACATGAAGTAATAAGCAGGTTTCAGTACCAAACGAGAAATGCAGTGCACGACAATAATATATTTTTTATTAGTTTTTTTTTTATTTCACTACCCAAAATGGAAAAAAATAATTTATACAAGCCTTTTAGCAGTTTTATCCGAAATCATTCCGAATAATTGGAAATTGTATTTTTGTTGCTGGAGTGAAGCACTGCCCCTCCAGTAGAACGTTGAAGTACCCCAACCGGTGTGGATTGTAGGATATATTTTGAAGCAGCTTCCTGAAACCACACGGATATCTATGTATACTTGAAAAATGTTGTTGCTTCGTGAATTTAAAGAAAGGTAATATTGCGCTTGGCCTCATAACTACTGGCACAAATTCGACGTATTTGCTGCTTGGCTGGTTATCACACAATGGCTATTATGACTGGTGCAATTGAGAGCTACCGCAAACTTTTGAACACGACAGTGAATGGAGCTATGAGTTACATCGAACAAACTTTTGGAGAAAACTATGAACTGCTCCCTCGTTATGAATGAGCTTTGATGCTCAAAATGGGGTGTGCGTTTTTACAAATTTGTAAATTGTATAAAAATAAATAAATAAATAAATAAATAAATAAATAAATAAAATAAATGACAGCAAACATACATCTAATTAAATGATTGTAGTTGAAGATGAAGACAAGGAAGACGAATAATGTAATTTAATCCCTCAATTAAATTTGAATGTTACGATTACGGTTGGCGCAGTTTTAATGTTTTTCTTAAAAAGCATGTAGTTTTTAGTTTACTTTAAAGTAAATTCGTAGAATCCGAATTACTTTTTTGGCGACTTTCCGAACAACTTTTTGACATGAACATGGTTGAGATTATTAATATGTTTTATCTTAGCTCATGCTGTTGCCTAATCTCTGCTGTGCAAGAACTCATTATTTGCAATTGTAAAGATGCTGAAATATTGGTGGAGTCAGTAAAGGTGCATAATATAGTACTTATAATTGTGAAATACATACCAAAAATGTACACTATTAAATTTAAAAATATGTATTCCAGTTGGATTTGTTTTGTAGTGCAATTGAAACAATCTTGAATTGAAGAGTATCTAACATTAGATAATCTTTAACATTTATATTAGAGAAGTCCATGAGTCCCTAATAGTGTCACTGTAAAGATCAAACAATTTTCTAACAATTTGAGATAAACACGAGAAAATTGTGATCAATTTACTAAAGTTTTTTTTTAATTCTAAAAAAGGCTATTTTAGACAATGTTTCTACTTTTATATCTCAATCCTAGAAATGTTCACGGGGTCTCATTTTCTCGGAATCTATATTTTCCAATTTTTCTATTACCGCTCCTAGAGATGTCCATAGTTTTTTAAATGTATTTTAGGATAGCGCAGACAAAGTTCTAACATTGAAATGAACCTGGTTAATTTATGATTATGTTTCCGGTGCAATATATTCTACTTAAGAGTTCCATGAATTTGAATAAATTTTCAAATTTTATTACACCGATCCTAGAGATGATCATAGGTATCACCCTCCTGCTCAGATAGATAAGTCAAAACCTAATTCTTATGTAATAACTTATATTATCTAATAATGATGATTTTTTATTTGCCTAGAGATATTTTTACATTTACGGTGATATCCTCTACCCCAGAAATGTTGATTTCATATATTAGATTAATATAGACAATTTTCTATCAATATCGTAAAAATGGGACACGATTCACAGATGAAGATTTTCACTATGTTTTAGAACATTTAAAACCTCTTCATTTTTAAGTTTATTCTCAATTGGAAATTTTGTTATTTTCGCCAATTGGAATTTTACTCAGTTAACATTCTCAAATAAGCTATGAACCAGATTTATTGTAAAAATAATCAAATAACTAGATCCTAGAGATTCTCAGGGTCACGTTTATACTTTTGGATAGTTCAAAGTTTCGAGTCTCGATAGATCCGGACAGGGTCGGTTATGCGATGATATTTACTATGCCATACACGACTTAGAAGTTTCATGAATTAGCATTAATTTTCAAATTGTATTTCACTGATTATAGAGATCACAGGGGTCTCACCTCACAGGGTCTCACAGGGCATAAACTTTTCAATTAAGAGTTATAAAATTTTGATATTTGGTGAAATTAGTGACATCTAGGTCTTAGTAGCAGCATTAGAATTAGATTTTTGACAGTTTCGTTATACAGCAGATTATAGCAGTTTAGTCTAGAACAGAAGCGTTGCGATTGTTCGTGGACAATCTGAAATATTCAACGCGGTATATAAAGAAAGGAGCGATGAACACATTGAGTCTGTGTTAAGTTAGATTTTGGAGAGTCATACCATGTAGACAGTTACAAACTAAATAATCGAGAATACTTGATTATTATGAAATTTTTTGGGTCTGCCATTTATATAACTCGATTATGACAATCGGGTTGTAGAAATAGGCAGTGGATTTGAATGAGGAATAACAATATGTATAATTTTCTAAATGTCTAAAACATTAGATCGTCGATTAAAATTTAAAATTCTGTAAATTTTGCCAAGAACAGTTACAAACAGTTATACAAATTCATCGTAATTGGTGCGACTTAATTCAAAATGGGCAAGAAAAGATACAAATTGTAGATTTTTATAACTAAATGTGAATTTGAACGTTTTACAGAGTTATAAAATCGTGTTTGTGTTATGTCACCATAATTTGGCGATTGGAAATAATTACGATAAATTTTGTGTCTATCCACGGTATTAGTGATTGTGATGGATGTGATTTAGTGTTTGTGTTTTGTAAAAATTAAAAAAATATTCAGGTTATTTCTTATATATTCGGGAATCTTGTGAAAGTGGTGAGAACTACCAGAACCGGTTTTATAACCATTAAATCTACAACCCAGTGATACGAACGGGACTTGACAGAACATTTTAATCGGGGGTTTGATGACAAAATGAAAACCATAGAGAAATGAAACAAGAAGCGAATCAAAAGTTCAATAAGCAAAATATGTAGCACTAAAAAGATGATAACGTAGGGGATATAGACTAGGGGCGGTATGTTTTACCATCACTTCGAATCGAAAATAATCGAATCGAAAAAGTGGAAGTTGTATCATTTTCGACTTCATCATTTTTTAATCTTGCAATACTTTCTCAAGAATGAAATGTCAGCTACATTTATTATTACTTTGGTTTTAAATGATGAAACTTTGTCATTTATCGCGATTGGAAAATGATACAACATACCGCCTTAGAATATTGAGAATTCGATTCGAATAACGGTACAGCAGGGAAATCTACTGAACCAAATCACGATGGTGAAAAATTCAACCGGGATTCTCAGTACAAGAAGAAGAAGGAAGCGAAATACTCGGAATTTTGGATGGTCAATCGTATGTAGAATCGACGTCAGCGGGAATCAGGAGAGTTGGTTTCCACGGAGAATATGGAGGGAGAGATGAGTTTGATGATTTTGGCACAAGGATTATTTATGTAACGGAGAACCACGGTAATCTTGAGAAAAGTGATAATGCTTGAGATGATGAACATGGATGATGTAGGTACTTATAACTCAAAGAAAAATAATAAACTCGTTGCAGGTGCATTTTTGTGCAGAAGTTGCAAAAAATATTGAAAGGGATACTGCTCATTCTTCACGGAAGACCAACATGATTTTTGAATATAGCAGAGTATCGCCAGTAGGAATATATGTACTCGAAAAACATTCTCTCAAAGTTGTTGGAGAAACTCGCAGGGAGCAGTGATGAACAGCAATCGGGTGCGGCATGAAAATCGATGAAAAATTGATCGGCATATGTTGCTAAAATTTGAGCTCAGACGAGGGCGGTTAAAATCACCGATGTAATCCTGGCCAAAGAGGTGATAGACAATGAGGTTTTCTAAACTGTCATCATTATTTCCTTATAAATGTTTGTGACATAATGATAAATTTTACTACCGATTTGTAGTCAAATAAATGCAGATTTTAGTCACAGACGTAGAAAAAATTGATTTTATAGCGTATTTGACGAAATGCATCCAATTTTTTTTGTATTTTTTATTTTTTTTATTTTTTTTATTTTATTTATTTTATTTAAATATTACAATCTTATCACATGATAATTTATTACTAATGATGATAACGCACTTATTTGAAACTAATAAGTGGAGCGAGTGTGGGTTTACAAGCAAGCAAATTCTGCTCCCAATAATGAATCTTTATTTGTTAGATGATCAGCTCATGTGGTTTAATTCTTTTAAGGTGTCTCAGCTCTTGTGTTATGTCAAGAAGTTGTATTGCTTCACTGTTGGTATGTTGCAGTAATCTTCTTTCATGTTTGATGGCAAATTCCTGAATCACTTCATCAATCCATTTAACGTTTAGGTCGTATAGCATTAGCGGTAAGCATTCGTTATTGCTCGTAGAAATTTGGTTTGGCAACGTTGAATAATTAAACGATTTGATTGTTTAGTACAGCCCCAGAGTTGGATACCATACGTCCAAATTGGTTTAATTATCGATTCGTAGATCAGGCGTTTACAGTACAGGCTAAGCTTAGAATGTCTTCCTATTAGCCAGTACATCTCACATTGTTTTATTTTCATTTGCTCTGCTTTTTGTCTAACGTGGTATTTCCAGTTCAATCTTGAATCGAGATGCAATCCAAGATATTTAGCAGATTCAGCTTGGGGAATTTATACCCCATTGAGAAATGTATGGATGTTGCTATTTTTGCGCCGCAACGTGTATGTTACGTGTACTGATTTCAGCTCGTTAAGCTTTATTTTCCAATCCTTGGTCCATTGGCTGATTCTATCTAGTGCTTGCTGTAAGTATTCTACTGCTTGGTTCTGCGATTCGCTTGATGCCAATACTGCGGTATCATCAACAAAAGTTTCGATGAAGGTTGTTTCCGTTGTCGGTATATCAGAAGTGTAAAGTAGATATAGGATGGGTCCTACCCTGGGGCACCCCTGCTATGGCTGGGTAAAAGTTAGAGCATGCTTCTTCATGTGATACTCTAAATATCGTTTGGAGAGATACGACTAGAGCAATTGGCAGTAATTTTCTGGTACTAATTTACTTATCTTGTAGATAAAACCCTCATGCCACACTCTATCAAAAGCCTGTGATACATCTAGAAATACGGCAGGGCAATATTTCTTCTCTTCAAGTGCTTGTTCTATCTTTGCAGTCACGTGATGAACTTGATCAATTGTCGACTGTTTATTCCTGAATTCAAACTGGAAGTCAGGTATAATGATCATTGGTTTTATTCGTTTCAATAACAACTTCTCAAACAACTTTGAAATAGTAGGTAACAAAGAGATCGGCCTGTATGATCCCATTTGCTTGGCTGGTTTGTCTGGTTTTTTTATCATGATTATTTGTGCAACCTTGAAGCACTCAGGCTCTCTTTGATAACTCCTTAAAAATCTTTGGCGAAATTTCATCAATTCCAGGTGACTTTTTGGGTTTCAAATTCATGTCTATTTCTTGCGCAATTTCTAGTGGGGTGACACTTCTGATATTTGATGGAGTTCTATAGACTGGTTTAGGGTCAATCCTAGATTGTATGCCGTGTGGTTGAAATACTGATGCCAGATGTTTTGCAAACAGTTCTGTTTTGTCTTCGTTACGTCGCACCCATTCTCCATTTATGTTCCTTATAGGTGGCACTTGGATTATTGGTCTCTTGTATCTTTTAGTAGCTTTCCAAAGAAAATAATTTTTGTCAGCTTCAGGATCCAGTCCTTTCAAATAATGTTCAGTACAAGTTTCTTTATGTTCTTTAATTAATCGGTTAACTTTATTAAATTCTCTTTTATTAAATTCTCTTTTGTGCTTACCCGATTAAATTCTCTTTTGTGAATAATATTTCTGGTTCTATGCCATATGCGTGTTTTCTTACGCCTTTCTTTTAACAGTTCTCGAATCGCCAGGGGGTAGTTGATCTCTTGTACGACTTTTTCACCTAATATGGGCGTAGCCTCTTTAGCTGCTTTACGCATGGAGTTAATAAAATATTTCGTTTGTAATTCAAGTTCTTTTTTAGTATAAAGACTAATTTTTAACTCAATTATATTGCCCAGTTTCTCTCTAAATAATTCCCAATCAGTAAATTTATTAGTAAGGTTAAGTTTGGTTTTCTGACTAATGTATACTCAGAGTCACTAAGACTGGTGTGTGATCGGAAGGAAGATCGTCAATGCCTTCGACTTCAATGTAATTTGAGACTATTCCTTTCGAGATATAAAAGTCAATCAAATCAGAAACTTTGTTGATGTCTGTAGGCCAATAGGTAGGTTTACGTAATGAGTGATATTCACAACCTGACATTTCTATTGCACTTAGGAGTTCTTTTCCTTTTCCTGGTGTTATGAGTCGAGATCCCCACGCAGTATGTTTGACGTTGTAGTCACCTCCTATGATAAACCTTGCTCCAAGTTTATTAAAAATGTTAACATATTGATTTCTTACGATATTATGTCTTGGTGGACAGTAGATCGCCCCTAAACTTAGTTCAGCACCACCATGGGTAATTGTTATTACAGTAGCTTGCATAAATGGCTCCTTAATTTCTTCTTGCTGGAAATGTAGGATATTTTGTTTGATTTCGATTGCTGTCCCTCCTCGACCACGATCTCTCGGATGCAATGTACAATAGGTTCTTTATCCTATAATTTTGATAAAGTTTTTCTCCGTGCGTCTCTGATACTAAAGGTACATCTATGTTATTGGTTCTTAGCAATACTTCTAGTTCTTGAGCTCTTGCAATAAGCCCGTTAGCATTCCAGGCAATTATACGTAGGAACGTTATGGTCATTTACTTTTTATGTTTTAGCGGTTTATTTGGTGGCTTGGAATTATCTTCCAGTTTATCCACCCTGGTAGTAAGCTGGCTGCAATTTTGTCTCATTTCTGCCTGAAATTCGGTGAGCATTTTCATTATATTACTAATGGTTGGCTCCAATAGTGTCATATTGTTGGTTAGGCTTTTGCTGTAGTCGCTCTGCTACTGTTATTTTTCTCGTTAGTTGAGCATTTAGTTTTTTCTGATACACCAGGCATCCATTGTAGCTAGCCGGATGACCTTTTTCTCCGCACAGTGCACAAGTTGGTATAACATTTCGCGGCTTTTGTCATTGTTTTGTTTGATGACTCTCCGCGCATTTGACTTGGCTATTGCAAAAGTTCTTCGTGTGTTCTAACTGTTGGAAATTTGTACACTGAGGTATACCTATTATACATTTTTAGATGGTTCAATACACCTTGCAATATAGCAGGTTCTTAATTTCGTATATGTCCTTATTGTTTTCCCCTTGCAACAGGTCTACATAAAACAATGGGAAGTGTCTAATAATCTTCTCATTATTAATTGTCGACATTTTATGAATGTTTATAATGTTGGTTACTTTATGACCATGTTCCTCGATTGCCGCTTTGATCTCTTCGCGATCGGTAGATGACGGTAAACCTCGTATTACGACTCTATACCATCTTTCACTTTTGAGCTGATAAGTATGGTATTCCATCTTATATAATGTACTATCCTTGTTATTGGATTCAGTTTCTTTTATATCGCTAAGTAGTTTTTTTAATTTTACGGTAGTCATTTTCAGAGTGCGTTGTTATTTTGATATCGTTATTAGATATTGCTTTAAACTGAGCAGGTTTCTCTGTCACTGCCAATACTCGAGCTCTGAGTATATTAAAATTCCTAACATTGCTGACATTGATTGGTGGTGGTAAGGGTTCCTTATGGTGTGCATGTTGTGGTTGTTTTGGTATTTCGTTATCTTGCGGTAGAGATACCCTTGGTGAAGGCGTTTTGGATAGTCTCCTCTCTTTATGTACATTTACTTTATTTTGTCTAGGTTGGGTTTCTTTCTCAAGTTCCTCTTCATCCGTAAAGTATTCGTTGCCGAGACTTTGTAGACTCTGACTTCTACCATTAGTAGACGTAGAAGGTTTATTTTGGCTCTCTAGTTTCTCGATTCTGTTTTGTAAGTTTACCAAAATATCTTGGTATTTATTACATTGTAACTCATATTGCTGGTATTTTGTCCTTAGTTCATTATTTTGGCGCTCAAGCGAGGTTAATTTTGATGTCATTTCATTGCCTTTTTGAAGCATACGGTGTCTTTTCGTTAATGTTGGAGAATGCATGAGTTCTATTGGAGGTAGGGGGCTTATACTTGTATCTGCTAGTAGCTAAGCTTGCCACTACTAAAGCATTGCGGTCGTTTGATATCGACGACTGGAAGCCCACTTGCTCACTTTCTGAAGTCGCCGGTACTGTGCATCCTAATCCCTACACCGTAACATTATACTTCTGCTGATCTGCCATGGTTGGTTTATTGTTTGGGGTTCCTTCCCCTAGCCAGATTTGGTCCACGGATGGTATTTTATTTCCCACCTACCCTCCGGCAAGCCGGTTAAAGAGAATTCCCCTATCCACCACCTGGGGACGCGCCACGATGGAAGTTTGGCATCTCTACGCGGGATGCATCCAATTGTCTACCTTTTTTGTTTTGAAACTTAACATGTTTGGCGACTTTGTGGCATAAGTGTTTTCTTGCCAAATGAATCTTTTCAAGTTTGTGTTAACTAGTTAATTTTAGAAATATAATTTGATTCTATCTCCTTTGTAAATTGTGTAAAACGCTATGTGTAAATTACATAGTTTCTCGATTGTTGTTATTGGTTTAGTTTTAAATCAACTCGAACTTTACCAGACCTTGGTATGCGTATGTACTTTTAAAATTTAAATCCAAATGACCGAGTATTCTCTTAAACATACTATTAAAGTTAGCCGAAAGATCAAAAAAATCGATAATGCAGATAGAGTCTTCCCTTCCTCATTCAAAAGTATATAAATACGTCACCGTTGATCAACATACTTCAGCCGAAAGTTATCAGCCGAATAATTATTTCAACAACTGATCAACAGAAACCAATTTGAAAAAATAATTCTATTTAAACCTGAGAAATACAAATGTTTAGATCAATCAATTATAATTTGAAAAGCAATATTATTAACCTTGCTCCAAATGAACATAAAGTAAGGTGGGGATGCCACTATGGCCATTTGATATGTCACAATTGTTGGTCAATTTCGGCCTAATTATGTAGAGATTCTGAAGGGTACACAGAGGTGTAATTTATCAAAATTTCGCTAATTCAATATATCGAAAATGCATTGAATGGCCTGTCGTTCTAGGTTACCATGCCTTGTCATTGATGCCACTATGGTCACTTGATAGGTCATCATGCTGGTCAACTTTGGCCTAACGGTATGTAGAGGCATATTGAATTAGCGAAATTGCCCTCCGTATGCGAAACGAAATTAACCAGTTCATGAAACTGGTTAACGAAATTCTGATGGGGATACGGGGGGGGTCCAATTTGACAAAATTTCCATAGTTCAATTTCTGAAAAAATCATTGAATAGCTTTTCGCTCATATTAATCCTAAATTCGCATTGCTGCTATTATGACCATTTGATAGGCGCTAATGCTGAGAAATTCTGATGGGGATAAAGGGGTGAAATTTGACAAATATATCCCCTGTATCCCCATCAGATTTTTTTAAAAATTTGACTGTTGTTAACAGGCATTAGGGCATATCAAATAGTCATAGTGACATCAATGCGAATTTAGGCTAGGCACGAGCGCCGGGCCGTTCAATGAATTTTTCAGAAATTGAACTATGGATTTTTTTTTTTCAAATTACACCTCTGTATCCCCATCAGAATTTCTTCAAAATTTGACTGTTGTTAGCAGGCATTAGGACCTATCAAATGGTCATAGTGGCATCAATGCGAATTTAGGTTAAACAAGAGCGCCAGGCCATTCAATGATTTTATTCAGAAATTGAACTATGGAAATATTGCCAGATAACACCCCCTGTATCCCCATCAGAATTTCTTCACATTTTGGCTGGAGTAGACATAACACATCATAAACTAAAACTTTTATTTTTAATATCAACTTAAAGAAGTAAATAAAATGAAGAAAAAAATAATTTTTCTTAAATATCGGCTGGTAACTTTAGGCTGAAATTTTTTGATCAACAATGTTGAATTTTTCTTTTCGACTATCAAACCATAGACACAATCTGCATTATCATTTTTTTTATTTTCGACTGGCATTTTTCGGCTAACTTTAACAAGGTATCTTAAACATCACAAAGTCATAGCGTAAACATTATGATTTAAAAAGAATTTTATAATCGTCCGTGAATTCAATTTGTTCAAGATTTTTTCCGGTTTTTCGGAAAAAATATTATTTAATATATATTATACCGGAAAATATATTATACCATGTTTACGACTATTTTAGTCGCAGAAAACAAAGAGGCCATTTACTAACAATATTTCTATCAATAGTCCCCAAACCTTTAACCCCAGGGCACTTGTGTACACAAAGATACACAAACCCTTACAAAAATGAGAACTCCCTTAGGTAGCTTCTTGGCAGCTTGGTTTCGTACTAATAAAAAGTTGGTCTACTCATCAGGTTGGTAGACCAACTTTTTATCAGTACGAAACCAAGCTGCCAAGAAGCTACCTAAGGGAGTTGTCATTTTTGTAAGGGTTTGTGTATCTTTCTGTACACAAGTGCCCTGGGGTTAAAGGTTTGAGGGAGGGGAGTGCATTTTTTCTACTTTTTTGGTAGAAATATTGTTAGTAAATGGCCTCTTTGTTTTCTGTGACTAAAATAGTCGTAAACATGGTATGGGTGTCCATGAAAATAATATTTTGTCCGAAAAGCCGGAAAAAATCTTGAACATTATGATTTAAAGTTGGTTTATTAGAGAAAAAATATTTAAGGCTAGAAAAAAAAATTATATTGTCTTGCTAAAACAATTAATTGTTTACTAGCTAAAGATTAACCATCGGCACCTCAAGTGCGGGAGCCCGTGAAGTTTGTAACAAAAAATAACACGTTACGCATATGATTCCAATTGAAAAATATGGCGGAAACAGAATTCTTATTGGATTCAAATAGATTTCAATAGCCACCACATTGAATTGTTTTGTGTTAATATTTTATAAATGCAAATTAGTCAAAATTTTATTATATTAAATAAAATCATAATTTACATAATAAAATTTAAAAAAGATAATAAATACAAAAAATATTAGAGAAGTATATAAATAACTTAAAGAAAAAGTTAACAAATAAATAAAATTAAAGCTTTATCAAAAAAAAACATCAAATATGTTTATTTCAATTTTTCACTCAAAATTTTTAGTATTTTATCCATCTGGGCCAATAACAAGCCACTTCCAGAGATTAGGGCAAGATACCACAGGTCAAATTGGCCTATCTGTAGAGAACATTTTCTGGTATAAGATTTTTCCTAGTGGAGAAAATGTAGCCTTGTTAATATCAGTTTTGCTTGTTATTGGCCCTGATTGATAAAATACTCAAAATTTGCGATGGAAATTGCTATTAACAAGGTTACATTTTCTCCACTAGGTAAAACCTTATATCGGAAAATGTTTTCTATAGTTAGGCCCGTTCGACCTATATAGTGGTATCTTGCCCCAATCTCTGGAAGTGGCTTGTTATTTGCCCAAATTGATAAAATACACATGATTCATGGTGGAAAATTGCAATAAACAATTCTGATATTTTTTTCTGTTAAAGCTTTTATTTTAATTTATTTGTTAACTAAGTCACACATGATTTTAATTAGTTATTTTACCTATCTCGTTGAATAATTATTATTGTAATTTTAAATAAATTCGATTTTAAAAATTATAATTTTTAAATGTAGGTACTTGATTTGGAGAATAATTTAGCAGTGTAATAAATCATACTCAATTTATTCTAATAAGAATTTAATATTGAGTGGTACTAACACATAGATAATTTGGATTGTTTATTATTTTTTGTGAGAAACTTCACATCGACAAGTGCGGCGCCTCATTTGCACACCTTCTTAAATTTAACTGTCACACCAATCCCTAAATACGTTTATAATCAATATACTACATGTGATAACAACAAAAATTGCAACTTTTTAAACCATGCATATGATATGCATAATGATTCAATTCACACGTATTATGTTTTATACATCACATTACATATATGAGTATATATAGTATATTGTGAGTTGTCATAATATTATATTTGTTTACATATTGTGCCTTACCCCCCTGGTTTGTGTTCATGTTGTACTCGAATTATTATTTTTAAGCTTGTTTTGTTTTTTCTTTTTTATTTCTTATTTCTGTTGCCCGCGAAAGCCAATACGAATTACAAAATGTACGGAAATATACGGAACGAAAGCTATATAAAATTTTGCTTATGCTACCGATTTCAATCATTCTGACTAAACGTTTCTTAAAGGAAAGATCGAAGCTTGTAATTCGCGTGTATCGGACTTATTTGAATAAAAATATTTATAAATTTTATTATTAGTTTTATTGTTTAAATAAATATTAAAACTTTTTTTTTATCACATTATCTAATATTGCGGTGGTATTTTGTGTATGTGCAGTTAAGTGCTAAATGTAAGATAAATGTGATAAGAAATTAATTTGAGTTATAAATTTCGTGTCTTGTGATTGAAATAAATAAATTTTGTGGTACAAATTACTAATTACGGTGTTAAGTGGCAAGTAAGTGGCTGATCGTATTACATGTGTCATGTTGAATCGCTAGACTTTATGACTGGGGAAAAAATTAATTAACGGAGTGTAAACACTTATTACAGTAAATTAAAATTATAATAATCTTACTTAAAAATAGATTCAAAGAAAACAAGTTTAATTAATTTTAAACGCTACGAGTCTATCTTGAATTACAACTTTATTTTTTTTGTTGTTTAAAGACATAATCAAGGATAACATTTTCGAGATAAACTTAGGAGGTAAAAAGTTTACTTCTGTCATTGAACTAGCGCAAATACTTTACCTAATTTTCGAGTATGGACGGTAAAATTAAAATTACTTAACAACGTTTATCATCTACGAGTGGAAATTTTTAGTTTATGTCTATGATTTAATTAGTGCTTAATCGATCTTTTAATTAAGATTACAATTTGGAAGCTCATATATAAATGTGGTGAATTAAAAATGAAGCTCATAAACCAGCACGCGATTTACATTGATTTATAGAGTAGTTGGCCTCGGAAATTTTAATTTTGGATGTTGAACTAAGATATAAAAAATGGTTTTAAATTTTAGTGCGTGTTTCACTAATTATATCTATCCGCTTTCTTGTTGAAATTTTAGAGAATTATAATGAAATTTCTGTTTTACTTAAAATTTCAACAGTTTTTTTTTAAATCGTACCGGCTTCATCATTATTGTTAAAATTAAAAATTAATAATGCATGCATTGGGTGTGCAAAAAATATAATAAGTGCGTGTTTAGGATAGGCTGGTTGTTCTAAACAACAGCTTTCTATGAAACGTAGGAAATCATTGTCGTCCATTTTATTGAAGTCCGTCAAGTCATTTACGAGGGGAGCTTCCAGGAATTTCAGTTTGCTAACCACTATAGGGGGACAGTTGCAAATAAAATGGAGAACAGTTTCTTCCTCCTCTTCTTCTTTGCAACTGCGATGGTAACCACGTGAGGACATACTGTTATGTTAGAGTTAGCCGATAGTGTCTTCGCTATCCCAGCCGAAAGATGGTAGTGCAAATATAATTTTTGCTATCCCAGCCGAAAAAATATTTTATAGCCAAAATTACTCGATATACCTAGTTCTGCTATCACCTATACATAAATAACCAGAATACAGCAAAAATCAGTCAGGAACTAAATAATTTTGCCTAATTGGTCCAAACCGTATTACGTAAATTACAATAAATTTAGAAATTTTGCTAACTAAATTAATAAAACGTTCTGTATTTTTTAAGTTAACTACTTTCCCATCGAAACTACTATGTTTATTAGATAGATCATAATCCTAGGTAAACCCGCAAGAAATTTAGGGCAAGTCTGATATAAATTATTTTTTCGGCTAGGATAGCAAAGACATACTATATGCATTGGGTGACGGTCTCTTTATCGTAAACAATTTATCGTGTTTCAATTTAACGTGAACATTTAATCGTAGAACAGTTTATCGTGGACACAATTTACCGTGGACACAATTTATCGTGGGACAATTTATCGTAGAAAAGTTTTTCGTGGTCAATTTATCGTAGAAAGGTTTTATGCGCGGTATCAAAAAATTAGTGGGATTCTTTAATGATTTTTGGAAGAAGTTCTGGAGTATTGCCATGTGGGACGGAACTCGGTAGTTTCTTAACCGATTATGATGGGATTGGGTATGTTGGATGGAAATGGGATTATTGAATGATTTTTGGAAAAAGTTTTGGAATATGGCCATGTGGGACGGAACTCGGTAGTTTCTTAACCGATTATGATGGGATTGGGTATGTTGTATGGAAATGGGATTATTGAATGATTTTTGGAAGAAGTTCTGGAATATTGCCATGTGGGTCGGAAATCGGTAGTTTCTTAACCGATTATGATGGGATTGGGTATGTTGGATGGAAATGGGATTATTGAATGATTTTTGGAAGAAGTTCTGGAATATGGCCATGTGGGACGGAACTCGGTAGTTTCTTAACAGATTAAAGATCCCGGCTCCTACGCCCCCCGAAATTAAAATGTAAAGAGCCCCGCAGGGCTACGAGGAGGAGCGTAGGTGTCATTAATAGATTCTATATAATCCGCTCCTACGTGCGGCACGCAGTGCGACATGTTTGAAGATCCCGGCTCCTACGCCCCCCGAAATTAAAATCTAAAGAGCCCCGCAGGGCTACGGGGAGGAGCGTAGGTGTCGTTATTAGATTCTATATAATCCGCTCCTACGTGCGGCACGCAGTGCGACATGTTTGAAGATCCCGGCTCCTACGCCTCCCGAAATTAAAATCTAAAGAGCCCCGCAGGGCTACGGGGAGGGGCGTAGGTGTCATTAATAGATTCTATATAATCTGCTCCTACGTGCGGCACGCAGTGCGACTCCCACTCTCAATTTAATATATTCATAAAAAAATATTAAATTTCATTTATTTTTAAATGAGATTCAATATTTTTTTATTAAATTTTTTTAGCATGTCTTAACGTATTTTTTAAAATTTTAGTTCGTTTTTATTCCAATAGATGGCGCTAGGTCCGAAATGCTAAGCAAAGGCACATTTTTAGTTATAAACAAATCCGCTCTTGGTCAAAGTGGCGCTACCGTCGCTCAGACTGTCAAAAAAATTGACTGCGATACTAAAGCTGTTTCAAACTGTTATACGATAAATTGTCCACGATATCTGTTATACGATAAATTGCCCACGATAAACTGTTCTACGATAAATTGTTCCACGATAAATTGATTCCACGATAAATTGTTTCCACGATAAATTGTTCTACGATAAATTGTTCTACGATAAATTGCTCACGATAAATTGTTCACGATAAACTGACCATCTTTCGGCTGGAATCTTTCGGCTAACTTTAATAGGGTACCCACGACCATATTGACATGCCACCGCCCCAGTGAAACCAGCTATCTGGATCTTGACAGCTCTAATTTTGGTCAGATCTTCCTAGTTAATACGCTTGAGGTACTATTGGACCATCTGTCATTCGTTGTTCTTCTAGCTTCGTGTATGAGCAGTAATTTACACATAGCGAGAGGTATATATCAACATCCGCCTTGCTTGGACCATGGAACTGATCTGCCACCTCGTTAAAAGATGAGAAACAATTTTGGGCTACTCTCGACGTAAGAAAATATGATTGATAGAAAATATGCGTGTATCTCTGAGCGTGGTGTACGCGTGCCGCTATTTATTGAACTCAAGCTCTGAGTCCGCGTGCCAATGAAGTCGTGAAGTTTATCATCGATGTTACCGAGATCCTCTTCTGGTTTGCCTTGTCGGGTTAACACCGCTTGTATATGTAATCAGGGAGTTGAATAATCCATAGTTTTGTGATGACGTTGCCCGTGAAATTTTTGCCGAATTTGATTCAGTGCAGTATGTCAGAAGGGTTTTAATGACCAATATCGATTTTGCTTAAAATCGACTCTGATTTATGCCGATAATTTACGCGATCGATTAGGCCTTTTTTAATAGTGTCGTATTTATCATTGATAGGCGGTCTTGTCTCTATGCTGCCGAGAGGGACAGCACTGTCGCTGGTGATCTTCTTCGCGTCTAACAAAATTTTGGCTAATATGAACCAACTCTTCGGATTTGTACCCCAGATACAAAACCGAGGTGCCTTGCCGTGGCTAATTCAGGCTGGGCTTGCACGTGTTACAGACGATTTGCGTCACTATGTACCTCGTCTTTGTTGTCACCTTTATTTGCTATGTTGTTGATGACACAAATATAACGGTGCTCACTTAATCAGAACAAAATATTCACACACTAAAATAAATATTTTCCGCACTTGTAAAAAATTTTGTTGAAACACGATTTTTGACTATAGCAAAATTAACGAATTTTTAGAATTGGTGTCGTAATGGACACGTGTTTTCTAAAAAACGGGTCGAGCCCACAATATCCCAAAGCTTATCGATTAAATTTTAAATTTATTAAAATTAAAAGACGATACACCTTGTTTTTAATATAAAATTTTTATTTTATTCACTTGAAATAATAATAAAAAAAAATCACTCGTCTGTACGGTAAAATCCATCGCCGAGGTCACCATATGTAACGCGAGAAGCGGAGCACTTTAATAAATAAAAACACAAGTTTCTTAATTTTAATTTAAATAAAAAATTTTATTTAACTAAAATTTTTTTTTGTTGGTTTGGTTGCTATGCTGTGGCGGCGATGTGTAGCTCCTACAAAAATCCAAATCGAATAGGAGGAAGGAAAAAAATTGGCATAGTGCTTTTTAAGCAGAAATAAAAAAATATACCACAACCAGTTTTGCTTCCAGTTTAGCTTAGCTGCATCAAAATATTGCAGTGCACCCTTTATAAAGTATGAAACATAAATATTAGCAATGCCATCTCTTGTGCAATGGCTTAATGTATGTTTAGATGCGTTTACATGATTTTGGTTTGCAAAATCAGGGGCGGTATGTTGTACCATCACTTCGAATCGAAAAAAGTCGAATTCGATAAAAGTCGAATCGAAAAAGTGAAAGTTGTATCTTTTTTGCTTTTCGAAAATGATACAACATACCGCCATTCGACTTTTTTCGAATTTCGATTCGAAGTGATGGTACAACATACCGCCCCAGTTTCGATTTTTATGCATCTCTAAACGATTTGGTTATAGAGGTTATTGTAATGAGATTGTTGTGTAGCCAAAATATAATTTTTTAATTCTATTTTGCTTACAAATATTTCGAATGTAGGTACAAGTGTGATGTACAATTATGTATGTACATTATTTACGTATGTAATAATTTATTTTTTTATATGGAGAATTATCAATTTATAAAGAATTGTGTATTCGGCGGACTACCCGCTGAGATATAATTATGCCGAGTCTCTCATAGTTGAAAAACTATCCGCTGCACTTCCCTTTACTGGTCCTCTCTGGCGGAAATATTAATTCTAAACTTCTTCTAAGATGATGATGAAATATTCCTGTTTCTAAGAATGGATGAATGTCCTGTATTGTTACAAGGAGTTTAGGTTGGTCAGAATATTTTAAACTGGCCAGCAAACCGTAATCTCATATAATAAAATGAACCTAATAGTAGAAATATAGAGGTAGCGTACAATGTGGAGCTCCAAACTCCATCTTTTTCCAATGGTATTTTGTCCAGTAGTAAAGCGCTTTTGTAACTTTTATTTATGACAAAGTTCCAAAGAAGAGGGGATAATATCCCTCCTTGCAGTGTGACTCTACAGTCCCGTAGTAAATGATAGCCGCACCTCTAATTTACGATTTATTTCATTTCAAATAAATTCATTTAAAATCCTTCCTGTGCAAAAATAATACGCTTCACTTTACCAATGCGTGCTATAAATAGAAGTCATTATTCTCTGCGGCGTCATGGAAAATTTAGGGATAACCCTTATTTTGTGTGGTAATAAAAGATAGCCGCACACGATAAGTTATTGTTTGTAATCGAAAATAAATATAAAACGCAAAGTTATAAAAATGATTTTTTATTTCAATTAATATTTTGTGTTTCCACCATTGTTTTTTATTATTTCGTAAATTCGATTTGGCGTGCTTTTATACAAGTTTTGTACATACTCATTTGAAATATTTGCCCATTCACGTTGTACTGATGCTTTTAGTTCCTGGACGTTGCTGTACTGCCTTCCTTCAGCATACACAACTCTGCTGAGTTCACCCCACATGTTTTCGATGATGTTAAGGTCGGGTGACCTTGCTGACCATTTCAAAACTGGTATCTGAGCCTCCGCAAACCAGTCATTTACTATCCCGGCTATGTGTACGGCCGCATTATCCTGCTGGAAAATAAAGTTGGGGCCGCCAATTTGTGCACCAACAATTGGTAATATTTCGGCTAGCATGGATTTATACCGGTGGCTGTTAATTTGACCGGAAATAAACTTCAGCTCCATTCTTCCTCCATAGCCAATTGCACCCCAAACCATCAGGGATCTTCCACCTTGTTGACGCTTCGATAGCACAAGAGGTTCTATTCGAAGGTCATGAAAATAGTATTGAAAACCATCAGGGCATCCAAATTAAATTTTTTGTCGTCACTAAATATAACGCGCTGTCACTTTTTCTTCCACAACATATGTTCTTTCGCGAAACGCAATCTGGCATCTTTATGGCATGGTAACAGTTGTGGTTTTTTCTGCAGTTTTTGAGTTGTATGTTATCTGACTCTCTTAACACTTTTCGCACATTACAAATCTTTGTATTAGCACCAGCTTTTAACGCAATTTGTCGCGCAGTACCAATAAAATTAGAGGCATTTCGTAAAATTGACCGTTGTTCTCTATCAGTAAGTGCAGCTGGTCGGCTTGTACTTTTACGCGTACCGTATAATTGCGGATTTTTTAAATAGTTTCGTACTACCTTCTCACTCCGACTAATATTTTTTGCTATTAAACGGTTACTCATATTACTTTTCTTAAAAGCTTCAATTTGTCCTTTTTCAAACTCGTTCAAACAGCTTTTTCTACCCATATTTTAAAAAAACAACTCAAATCGGAATAATATTTAACACAATAATATTTTAAGACACAAGAAGATATTTGCACGCCAAAAAACTAGAATAGATACTGACATAGCGTTCAAAAGAATTTGAAAGTATACCTGCGGCTATCTTTTATTACCACACAAAATAAGGATTATCCCTAAATTTTCCATGACGCCGCAGAGAATAATGACTTCTACTTATAGCACGCATTGGTAAAGTGAAGCGTATTATTTTTGCACAGGAAGGATTTTAAATGAATTTATTTGAAATGAAATAAATCGTAAATTAGAGGTGCGGCTATCATTTATTACGGGGCTGTACTCACATATCTGATATTGGTGAACCCACCCTAGACTGGCCGTCGAACCTGCTTTTAAGCATTTTATCTATCCAGCCTCTGAGTGATTCGAATACTCCTTAGAATACTCCGTACTCGTTCAAGGGCTTCCTCGATAGGAGCAATAAGGGAGTGGAGAGCAGTTGCCACAGATTTTCCAATGCAGTATGTTGAGATTTCGATAGCCAATTTCACTCAATCGAACTAGTAATGTGGGTTTCTATCTGTCTTTCCAACATTATTAGAAGAGAAGTAGGACTTCTAAATATAAACTGCTATACGCGAAGAAGGTAGGTAGAATTCGTTCCTGCATTCTTGCTAAAAATAATCTGATTATTCTTCTGTTATCAAGTTACAGTAATTCAGATGTAGTCACAAATTTTACCTACCTATCAAAACACTATACTTGACTCCACTCCATGACAGTTAAAATAGAGCTATTGAAAAGATCAACGGTCTAATACGGCAGTGCAAAAAACGTCAAAATTTTAATAATACGAAGGAATATTGCCAAAGAATAACTAGATGCTTGAAGTGTGCTGAGAAGCATCACACCCAAGTACGCCCGGTTAGTAAATATATTGCTGCAAAACGTGCTAATTGCAAGAAGCCACATCTCGCAAACTGCATGGGAAGTGAAAGAGCTAAGGAGCTACAAAGATTAAAAAATGAAACGCAAAAGCAAAATCCAAGAATACCGGAAAAAATGAATCAGTATTTCACCAAAGAGGAACCAAAACCTCATGCATGTAAAACGAAGGAACCAAAACTATCCTAGCAAGTGGCACTATCAAAACCAGTTATTTGGAAGGGCACTGCCCTCCAAAAGATATTAAGAAGCATGGAAACTGTTAACATTCAGCTAGCTAAACAAGAGAAATGCCTTAAAACTCTAGTAGCATGTTAGATTGACAAAACTCTCTAAATGAAATGGCATCCATCCTCTAAATACCATAAATAATATCATAAATAAAACTTAGATCAAGTTTTGGAACAGCGTTGTAAGTGGCTCAGCTATAAGTGGCCAAGACAATTTTTTAAAACGATAGAAGGCAACGCATCGGGCTAGCGGCAATCTTTCAGCTTGTTAATGCTCCTTATACCAGCGATGCTAGAGCGCTATTATTCATGTAACTGAAGTAGTCTACATCGACCTCAATATCGCTGTTGGAGTAGGCTGTATTAAAAAAAATTGCGAGCAAATCAGCAATGGTATAGCTGTAGAAGAACTTGTCTTCGTAGAAGCATAACCATCTGATTTCTTCTTAGAGTTTATGTATTGCTAAAAACTATGACTGCATACTACCAATATAAGCATTGTAGAGTTTATGACACAAGTTCGAAAATTCATTAATTTAAGTAATTCGAGTCCAATCTCGTATTTAAGATTTTTTTCCAATTTTTATTTCCTTGATTACGCAGTGAACGCAGTTCCCTGTTGTACAATGGTGAAATTGCCAGTTTGTTTCTTCGAACAGCATAAGGAATGAACTATTGAAAGCATTCAACCATCACGGCATAAAAATTGGCGCCAGAAGAGAATATAAAGTCTCGCCAACGACAAATAGTCATCTAAAATATCACTGCTATCAAAATTGAATCCGCATGACTAATAGGGCATATATAGCAAACACAGAACATAAATATGTTTATTCGTACAACGCTTGTTGATTTTAACACAAATCAGCTCAATATTATCGGTATTCAGCGGGGGTATTTTGAAATAATCCGATATCGGATTTTTTGCGATATCGAAAAGTCCGATCCGCCTCGAATTTTTACTATTATGAAATTGTTTGGCCGAATTTGTCAAATATAAGCATGAAGTTAGCAATAATGCAACAGTTGTTGTTGTAGTTCTAATAAATTCAAAATAAATAATTTAATTATAATTATCATTTAACCCTTTACACTCGTATGTCACACTAAGTGATAATACTAATTTACTCTAAAACTCGTATATCAGTCTGCAGACCAAAAAAAAAAAACAGTACCACACTGTAAAAGATTACAAAAATTAAACCATAATAAATATAATACGTTCAATTATATCACTGTAAATTATTTTAAATCATTTAGCTAAAAATAATACAAGTACCCAACAATCTTGAAAATAAATCGAGTGTAAAGGGTTAAATATGAATATTTTTTATTTAAATATATTATACTTACATTTTAAATATTGTTTAATTTAATTTATTTTAGTTTTTATGTTTCATAAATATAATATACTGATTGAAATAGTTGAAGAAACACACATTCGATAACAAAAAAGGAAATCCGTCAAATAGCAGTCGGATTTTGACATTCGCTTTTCGGAAAATCCGATTTCGTTTTGTCTTTTTAGTTTCATAGTAGCGGATTTTTCGATATCGGATTTTCATAATCGCAAAATCCGCTTTCAGATCCGATACCGAGCATTCACCGCAATTAGAACGCCTCTACCGATCGCAGTACAACATCAGAAACTGAACCGTCTTTTCGGAACGCATTATAATCTGACGTATTTCAAAAGTTCAGTATGTCGTATTAACATTTCAATCAAATTTAACAAAAAATATGTTATTGTTCGATGTAGCCACCTTTAGCGCGGATAAAAGCATCGAGTCTGTCCGAGAAGGCTTCACACTCTGCACGAAGGGCAAAGTTTAAGGCATCGATCGTTGTTAATACTTTGGCCTCCAAATGGACCATATGTAAAAATACATTGAGTTTAAATCCGAGCATTGTTGTGAAGAAATGAAGCTGGCAACTTTTTCTTGTAAAAAAACGTTGGGTTTTATATGCTTTATGGGATGGTGCCGAGTTTTGTTGAAATGTCCAATGGGGCCTACCGAATTGTTTACATGCTCAAGGTAACAAAGCATGGTTTAAAAATTTTTCACGGTACATTTGTTGATTTCCCTTTGCCCTGTTCAATGAAAACGAGTGGTGAGCGTCCTGAGCCAGTTACCGCGACCCAAACCATCAGTGATACAGGCGCTTGATTTCGCAGAGCAATCCGCAGGTTTTAATTTTCTTTTGTTTGCACTCTATTTGTTGAACGGTAAAAAGTTTTTCAACAGAAAAGACCAAATTGTCAAGCTCGCCACCAAGTTTTAAGTGTTTTAACACCTTTGCTCTTGTTAGGCAAACTGCCGTTTGTGCAGGTGTTAAATCTTGCACTTTTTGTATTTTCTAGTGCTTCAATCGTAGTTCACTTCAGCATACACAATGAGATTTTTAGCTTATTGAAGTGCGCGTTGTCGTGAATTCTGACCTTCACCTTTCGAATCATTTCTGGCGATGTTGCTGTTTTTATGTTCACCTTCGAGGTTTTTTTTTGATGCTACCAGTATTATTGTAACATGTAATGGTCCGATTCACAAACATTTTGTTCACATTTCATGTTTGAATTCCATTTCGATAACATTTTTAACTGCGACGTAAAACAACATAACAGACTGACGCTTGCCAAAAAATGAGCGAGCTGCCATTAGAACCGTTTGGTTGCTACAACAGCGTGAAGTTGGTAACACTTCGAGCGCCGACCTCTGTACAATTTTTTTTCTATTGAGTCGACCTCATTGTTCTACAAAACAATCCTATTCACTTGATATACTACTTGTGTGAGGTTTCGTAAACGATTCATGTATCTTCTTGTGAAAGGTGAATTTTTTACTGCTAACAATGCAGCATATTTTGATCAGAAGAAACCAAAAATTGTTATAAAGCCAAATATTTTTATGTCTGAAAATTTCATGAAAACATAAAAATTTCTTACAAAAGTGCCTATACACGTATTTTGTGTACACGTATTTTGTGTTTAATGTAACATTGAAACAATGTATATAGGGTTTGGTTTTTAATAGTTGAAATTTTTTTACCTAGAATTTAAGTTGGTTCAAAACATTGTACAAAAATAAATTTGCAGGTGCGCAATTTCAGGGTTTCACACGTACATGGTGCTAGCGACACATCATAGCTGTTATTTATGTGAAAAGCTGTGTTATGTTCATAGCGTGGACGGTTATTAACGATAACCAGAATTTATACCAGCACATATCACAACGCAAACATATTTTTCTAAGAACGAAAATGTCGGAGCACGTCGCTTGCTTGAGGAGGCCTATGGCAAACATATACACCAACGAAAACTACCTGTGAAGATTGGTTTAAACGCTTCAAAAGTGGCGATTTCGACATTGTGGACAATAAGCGCTCCGAAAGATGATTTGCAAACTCAAGATCAACTTGCGGAGGCATTAAACACGATTCGCCTAAGTATTTTCAAATTTTTACATGCTATGGGGAAAATTCAAAAGGAGGGAAAATGGGTGCCGCAAAAGTTGACTGAGAGTTAGATGGAAAATTGAAGAGCCTTTTGCTAAATTTTGCTTTCACGGCATGAAAGAAAGGGCTTCCTGCATCGAATTGTTACGGAAGATTAGAGGCGGATCTTTTAAAGAATCCCAAACGCAAAAGGTCGTGTCTTTCACCTGGCGAAGCATCAACATCAACGCTTCCAAAAACAACTCATCAATCTCAACCTTGCATTGCTCGAAAAACGGCCAGAATGGGACACGAGACACGAACGAGTGATACACTACCGCGTCGCTTACCGCGAAGACACGAACAAGTGATATTGCAGCACCATCAAATCGTTGAAATGGGATCTGCTACGCTACCGCACTCGCCTTATTTGCCAGACCTGGCCCCCACGGATTATCACTTATTCCACTCGATGGCGCATATCTTGGCCGGGCTATACACTTGGCTAGTTTCAAAGAGGTGCAAAATTGGTTGGATAAATGGTTTCGGTCTAAAGACGCGTCGTTTTATCGTCGTGGTATTCCTGTATTGCTAGAGAGATAACAAAAATGTGTATATAGCGAATCACAATACTTTGAATAAACCATTTTTTATATTTCTATTGAAATTTTGTATTTTTCAAAAAAACCCGGAAATTTAGTTGCACGCACCTAGTACGGTTTTGTAAAACGTTATGCATAACCAATATTTGCCAACCATGTGTTTTGTCTTAATCGCCGCCTTTTATACTTAGTTCAAATCTTACACTAAACTCATTTAAACGTACTAGTTTAGCCCTATTAAAAGTTAATGATCAATAAAAGTATAGAAGCTTCTAAGCTCTTCTTCACCTTTCAGCATAGAATTAACTGAATAATAAATTAGAGTCTACAGTAATCGTGCGAATAAAGCAGACGACTGCATATTATTAGCATAATAATTTCGATAGCATGTTTGATTTAATTGATATGACTTTGAAATATGACACGTGCCGGCTTCTTTAAAAACGGCTATAAGGTGCTCAGTTAAAGTGTTAATGGATTTAGTATTAATTTGTTATGAAAATTTGCTCTTAACAAACGTGTGATTGAAATTCTATACATAATTAATTTATCAAATATTCATCTTTCGTTTTGCAGATCTCTCGGCAATGTACTTCAATATACTGCTTACAATTACACTAATCTGCTCGTTCATCGATAGCTTTCAAACCGATTCGATTAAGCCGCCGTTTATTACGAAGCCAAATGAGTTAGGAAATATAACAGGAATTTTAAGGAAAGGATATCGTGTTCAAGAATATTATGAAGCATTCCTTGGGATTCCTTATGCCGAACCGCCTGTAAATGAATTACGTTTTGCTGTAAGTATACGTCATACTCGCATGTATGAATAATATTTTTGATAATGAAATATAGGTCAAAAATATATTAAATAAATTACAATTAAGTTACATAACATATTTATCGATTTAAATTAATTATTTCACTTTAAATTTTGTTTAATACATTTTAGAATCCCGTTGCAATAGGAAACGTTTGGTCGCAGGAACTACTAGCGACTTCGGAAAAGGAAGAATGCCTCCAACAAAATATTCTGGTACCTGGTGCGCCGATTTCTGGAAGCGAGGACTGCCTATATTTAAATGTATATCGACCACGACAGTATTTTTTCAAAAAAAATAAAAACAGCCTACTCCCCGTTATGGTTTATATTCATGGTGGTGGATTTTTTGCCGGGTCACCAGGCGCTTTACTTCACGGTGCCGATTATTTTATGGATAATGGAAACGTTATACTAGTCACAGTGGCATATCGACTTGGGCCGTTTGGATTTTTATCAACAGGCGATAGTGAAATGCCCGGTAATTTCGGATTAAAAGATCAATCGCTAGCATTACGATGGGTGAAAGAAAATATTATACATTTTAATGGGAATCCTGATTGTATTACAATTTTTGGGCAGAGTGCTGGCGGTGCCTCTGTACATTTTCATTTAATGAGCCCTATGTCTAAGAATTTATTTAATAGGGCCATTATTATGAGTGGTTCAGCTATAGCGCCTTATGGCTATGTCACTGAAAATCCAGGCGAGCAAGCTAGACGATTGGCCAAAGAAATTGGTATTTTGAAACATAATGAAATATCGACGAAACAACTTGCACGAGAAATGAGAAAAGTCGATGGCAAAACAATTTTAGATGCGGGTCATATATTTAAATTATTTTCGGTTGATCCGCTAATCACGTATCGTGCTGTAGTTGAATCAAAAAATCAGACTAATCCGTTTTTAACAGAAGATCCGAGGGTAATTGCAACAAATGGTCCACTAAATTACGTACCATTGCTAATGTCAATTGTACCAGAAGAGGGTGCGGTACGTACGCCCGCCATTACTTCGGACCCGAATACGTTGGCTGCCATGAATCAAGACTTTGAAAGAGTATTGGGGACCCTTATGGAAATTCCAACAACATGTGAAGATGAATTCTACAATAAAACCGAAAAAATTATTCAGTATTACTTTAATGGCGCAACCCAAATCAATAGCGATAACGAGCGAACATTTATGGACGTAAGTGCTTTATATACAATTACTCTTTAATTTATAAAAAAAAATGTCTTTAACTTTGCAGTTATTTAGTGATCGGGCATTCCGTCATCCATACTATCTTACCTACAAGAAGTATTCAAAATTGGCACATTCCGAATTATATCCCGTGTATTTAATCAAATTTGCGTTCAAGGGTCCCTATTCGTATGCTTCAATATTCACTGGAACAAACAACGATTATGGTGTGATACACTGTGATGATTTACTTTATTTATTTAAAACGGACGTTTTTCCAAAATTTAATGAATACTCTGTTGAAGCGGACATGGTTACAGCTTTAGTTAAAATTTATGTCGACTTCGCGATTAACGGGTAAGAGGATCGAGATGAGGCATAATCTTACATCAATACAATACAATATCTAAATTTTTTTTTTGTTTCAGTATGCCGTATAAACAAGCACGAAACTGTGAATATGATGAAAACGATCCGGAGAAAGCATGTGAATATTTGGAAATAACACGATCGGATAATGGTCGAAATATATCGTATCGCTTGAAAAATGATCAAAATTTAGATATGCTACGATTCTGGAGTGAAATTGATCCAGATCACGAAAATAGTTGTGCTAAGTGCGGGTGAACGAAAATGTTAGTTAAAATTTGATTAGTTTTACTTATTTATTTGATTTAGTCTTTAACACTTATAAGTTTAATTTTAAAAGTATACGTTAATGATTAGTACATAGTTCTGATATTTGTGCACAATAATCCTTGAATGTGAAAAAAATAAAAATGTGATTGCAACTGAAATGTTGGTTAAATTATTATTCTAGAAGCAACGAGAGATTTATGCTGATTTTTCTTTCATTGAAATGGAGTAGGGGCGGAATTGGTGAATCTTTTGTGTAACGAAGAAGCTTTTTTTAAAAATACATTACGTTGTCCTATTAAATCAAACACCTGTTGGTGGAATTTAAATACTTGATTGACGACGTTATCCGGTAAAATTTTGTTTGATGTTTGCCTACGAGATACAAGCCGATGACGAGTTTCAAATCAGCACCACCATCCAGACGATGCCAAGACTTTATCGTGCAATTTATTTGGTTCGGCTTCATGCAATTCTTTAGCAATTGCCTTCGCTTTCAAACAAATATATATATCCTTCACACGTAATCCATGATTATTCTGTTTCAAAATTCAATCGTATAATTTTTTTTCTAATTCAGGAAACTGTTCAGTTTCTCCACTACCTGACAATCTTCTCGTTTTGGTTATGCGTATTTCTCTATTGTTCAAAATAGTTTGCAATTCATTTTTTATTTAAACCATCGTTTCAAATTTGTGACCGGCACTGAAGTTTCTTTAGAAAGGCCGTCAAAACCTGTGCCTCTGAAGTTTGGTTCATATTTATTAATGATTTCCAATTTTTGTTTGATGGTATATGATTTGCGTTGCTTGTTTTCCATTCTACAAATAAATTCACATATTATTATAAAATTTTGGGTTATTCTGGATAATAGCCAGATAGTGTTTTTAATCAAGGTGAGGTTACCAAGACTTTGGCGTTAAATACAATAAAATTCGAGGTTACGAAGGGGCTGGGAATTGCGTAGCGAATCATTAAAATTCGCTAAGGCATTGTGATTATACTTTGATTAGTTCAAAGTATTTTCAAAATTTTTGTAGTTTGGTCACTGCAGTCTGATGAGACGACCGAATTTTTTAAATACAAAAAATTCAATGTTTCATTAGTTCGAAACCAAACCTCCCCAAAGTCTTGGTAACCTCACCTTGATTATATTATTATAAATAAAGCTCTCTCTTTCTCTCTCTCTCTGGCTTTCACATCCCATGAAGGGATTTCGCCGTCTGCACAATGGCTCCCCATCCATCTCGATCCATTGCTCTGGTTCTCCAGTTTCGACATCCTAATGCTCGTAGATCTTATTCGATGTCGTCACGCCAGCGTAGTCGGGGTCTTTCTCTAGGATAAATAAAGCTGGCTCTTCAAATTATTTTTATAAAGATAATGAATTTTTAGTTTTATATATTCAAAATGTTGAAAGATTGATTAAATCGGAATAATAAAGAGACCGGCCCTTTTATTTGATTAAAAGGATCGTTCAAGTACCTAGAGTCCTATTTTCTGGATGATATATTTAGAGTATTCCCCGTTTATGCAAAGGGGTTGTTAAATTCTCGTTTTTTTTTGTGGTAATATTTAGTTTGTATAATGGAAATGAGACCCAAAATTTTGGAAGAAGTTTCTGAAGTATGCCCAACTGGGACGCCACTAGGCCATTCTTTAATCGATCAGAAGAAAATTAGGTGTAGGATGAAAATTAGATGCTAAAATGATTTTTGGAAGGAGATCTAGGTGGTTAGCTGAGAAAGAAGCTAAGAAGATTTCTACTTATCCGACATTCGATAGGGGACAAACGTTTTTCCGTGTTTGTTTTTGATTTTTGCAGTTAAATGTTTGGTACACGGTAAAATTGTCCGATCCCTTTTGGATCGACCAATGGAATGGACGAGCACACAGATGCTGATAACTGAATTTGCACATGTACCTTCGTAGAGGAAGCATGTGAATTGTGAGTACGGCATTTACAAAAATTGAAATGTTTGCTTTCATTATAATGCCGGACATTTTTTCATATCGTTCGTTTGCTTCAAATTAAATTATTCGTTTAAATTTTCACATATTTCAGGATTTTTACTGAGTTTTCTTGTGCGTGACCAGTTTAGCGTTTGCATAGCAAGATCCCGGAATCGACTCCATTATTTGTTGCAAACGTAAAAATAATTCGAAAGGTAATTTGCTGTTGTGAGAACAACCATGAAAATTTTTTAGCCAGCGCACCGACGTTTCTTTAGCTCATAATAACAGAGGATATACAATTTTTATGTGCAAGTATGTGAAAGTATAATACGCTAATTTTCGATCAGCCATTTCATCGAACGATCCAGAAATTCATCGTCCTTTTTACTGTGAATCAAGCATAAGTCAGCACAATGGTAGAGTCAGCCGATTTATAAATATTCGCCGTTTGTATCTCTAGTATTTGACCAACATAGTTTATCAGACGTGGCTGCTTAACTCGGCTAGTCGCACATTGGTTTTAGCCGTGATGAACCAATCGCCTTTTCATTTGATCTAATTTCTCTAGGAACTTTGTCGTCCTATTTTATTTCTATTGGGCTTGTTTATACGAGTTGAAGAACAACAACCTAACGACAACAACTTACGTTTACAGGAGAAAACGTTCTTGATGTTACTTATACGTATGTATGTGTAAAATAATTTTTATTTCGTACTAAACCCAAACATTTTTTATAGCTTTTATGTTTGTGTTAGTAGGTTCCGATTCGTTCAAAACAAAAATTCTTGTTGAAAAATTACGCAAAACAAAATTTTAGTTTATAGGCAGGGGGGAAAGAAAAGATGAAATTTTTGGTTGAATCACAACTGGCGGAATGTCTATAATTTCTGTTAGTATGGATTAATCTGCTTGGATATGGACGGTAATTGGCGACAACCATCCACTTGGGTCTAATTGTCTCGAGATCTTGAAATCTTCGAAGCTAATTTTCGCTTTGTAAGTTCATTATCTGGGGCGGTATGTTGTACAATCACTTCGAATCGAAATTCGAAAAAAGTTGAATGGCGGTATGTTGTATCATTTTCGAAAAGCAAAAATGATACAACTTTCACTTTTTCGATTCGACTTTTTTCGAATTCGACTTTTTCCGATTCGATAAGTGATGGTACAACATACCGCCCCTGATGTTATAGATTTTACGTTAAATTTTAAAAAGTCACAACACGAAAAACAACACACAATGTTACTAACTGATGTTTATTGTTTATATTTAAAACTATTTTGATTTATCACTTTAGGCCGGGTCAGCTTAACTGCAGAGCCGCGCATATTTCAATGTAAATATAAAGTGAAAATCCTCTAAGCAAAAATCCCAATGTCGCGGAATATCGTTTATGGCGGAAAAACTCAACAAATTAAACCTCTTTCGTTTCAATTTACATCCAATTTTGACAAAATGTAACGGAAATCCTGAGATCGATCCACTAACCCGGAACTTCCGACGGGTTAAAAAATATAATAATTAGGTCAACAATTATCGTGACCAATCAACGTCATATCATACTATGCGAATATTTTAAAATAAATACTAATTATTATTATTATTTATTTTTCAACTATCAGTGCGTGTTTCAATTGGTTTAAATACCGCATAAAAAGTTTAAAAGTTAAAAGTTGTGGTGAATAAAAATGTCAAACTTTTTATCTGCTTCAAGAGCTGATAAAATTTTTATGTGGAAAACATTTGGCTGTCAAAAATATTTGTTTGTAAACAGAAATTTGTCATGTACAAATTTTGAGAAAAATCGTAATGATTTAGATGTAAACTGGCCATAATTAACTAATATACATTTAAATAGTATTTATTTTACATATTTTCATATTTAAATTTGCTATATACGTTCATGATAACACATAAAATAAGCAACAATATTAATGTCAAAATTTAAACCAATTGAAACAGATAAAAAGTTAAAAAGTAAAAAAAAAATTACCACGAATTTTTTTTTTAACTTTTTAACTTTTTATGCGGCATTTAAACCAATTGAAACACGCACTTAATAATTAAAATAATTTGAATATAAAATTTTCAAATGATGTGAAATGTAATTGAATACCAATCTGAATTAATTCCATATATTGATCATATAAATACCCAAAATAAATATCACGACAGTTATAACTGTACATAATATGCACAAAATTTTGATAAATCCTCAAAGCCGGAATAGTATTTCCTTTAAACCGGAAACTACAGCCCCGTCATCTTCCGTCTTAGAGGAGTATCACTCTACTAAAACAGTTCCAAACCACTTTTGTTTTAAAAACCACAAATTAAGTAAAAATACCATTATACTTTAACTATTACATATCAATAATACAATACTCTACTATTATTATAACTTTATACCGTTCTATTTATGAAATTAAAATTGTAAATGAATTTAAAATTAAATTGCGCTCGTGCTTTGAGCACACGATGCAAAAAATTCAAATGAACGAACTTACGTAGAAAAAAATTAATATTGATTGAGGTGAATAAAATGTCAAAATTCTGTTGTTGTTTTTCATTTGGAAACTAATCTTAAACGTTGTGAACTTAACTAATCCTATATTTTAACCATCAAATATTCGTTCGGAGTGTATTTCGACTAGTTTTTATTCAGCACATTCTCATAAGCGCAACTGTCATAAAAAAAAGCGAAATTCTCTCTTCAGTTTTTGAATGTCAATTTTGAATTTAATTTTGATTTCAGTCAAAAATAGAATTTCGCGTTGATTGGAGTAAAAATAAAAATCGAATTTAAGAAAAAACAATAAAAAATAATCTGCTTTTTAATTGCTAAGTTTTTTGGTGTAAGTGTGTTCAAATTAATAAAAGTTTATTAATTTCATATTAAATTGGAATCGTGGTGTATTTTATAGTTATTTTTTTGGTGAGGTATTGCACACAAAATGTCTGGTGATGTACAGCCGAGGAAACGAAAAGATAAAAATAAAAAGAAAAAAGGTTAGATAATTCAGATTTTCCCGATAATAATATAATTAAATAATTTTTTTGTGAAAGCAGTTAGTTTGGACATATTTTGTATTTTGAAAATGTATAACGAATCCTCTTTTTGATAAAAGCGACATGCGCTGTTAAATAACACTAAAATTGTTCCAGGTTAGGAATTTCCAATCGGCTGCAGAACCTAAATTAATCCGGATAAAAATTTTATTATCAAAACTATAAGGAATTAATTTTTGTTTTAATTTTCAAAAAATATATATCTTGTGTCGCGCTCTAAGAAAAATCTTTAAATAGATTCTTTCGTTGTGCTGAAATATACACGTTTTTCTCTTGTGAATTGCCATAGTAGAAAATTTTCGAATTGTTGTAAGTATTTTTAGGGAGAATGTGAATTATTACTGCCTAGAATTTTGTATATATTTGCATAAAGTGTTTTTTTTTAATATATTTATTTTCGGTTAAAGATCACAACCTTAAAGTTAGCTGTAAACCTGACGTTTATATAATTAGTGTTTGTTTTTACCTACTTATGAAATAACTAGCGAAGAAAAATTAATTCATGAAAGAGAAGAAAGCCCGGCTTTTTAAATACCGTACCGATGATAAAAATAACACTAGATATATAGCAGTAAAGTAACCACTATTACGATTGGAGCATCACGGATTCCACCTAGTGGATATTCAATAAACTTTAATAACTACAAATTTTGGCATTTATGCCTCATGCTAGTTTAGTTTGGTATAATTTTAAGTAATTAAAATTTTAAATTAAAAAAATATAAAAGTTTTATTTAATTAGTGATTTTGTGACATATAATAATAAAAACTACTGACTTGAATTAATCTATAAATATCGTTGATTTTGTCGGTGTATCGATCACATATCATTTTGTATAGTTAGGTTAGTTAGTTGCAACTTGATCCACCAGCGGCGCTTTTCCTACATTTACAATCGTCAATAGTATACCTTATTAGATCAGTAAAAATTATAATTAACCACAAGTTAACTGCATATAAGAATATTTTACGTAAATAGAGCGAATAGCAGATTTCTTTAAAATTTCTATAAAAAGCATGTTGTACATTATTTTTTTCTGGTAAGATGAAACCTATCGGTTCATCCCAGGTCTGCTAGTCCTTTGATTTCAGCAACGCAGGGAACCACTAATTCTAAAGGCTTTATTCTTTTTAGGCGCCTCTCTCTATTGGTGCGATCTAGTAAGTTCCACGTTGCACGCTGCTGCAATCGCAGTATATGACTCCTTGGAAATTTTTTTATTTCATCGCTGACGTATTTCATGTTTAAGGCTCGATGGAGGTTGTCATTTCTAACGTACCATACAGCATTTATAATGCTAAGTAGTACTTTGTTTTGAAATGTTTGTATGATCTTGACTGTATTTTTCTTTACGCAGGCCCAAATCTGAATACTCTCTCTCTCTCTCTCTCTCTCTCTCTCTCTCTCTGGCACTATATCCCATCAAGGGATTTGGCGGCCTCAAATGAGGTTTCATAATCATATTTTCATTTCGGATAATGAGTGATTAATTCATTGATCCTAACCCAGCCGTGAAATTTGTTCCTTGTCACCACCGGGAATCGAACCCAGGACCTCCGGTCGCTGGAGCAAGCATGTTGACCACTTTGCCACTGGGGCGGCAAATCTGAATACCATACGTCCAAATAGGTTTTAGGATTTGATTATATAACAGCAGTTTGTTGTGCGTTGTCAGTTTGGAGTTTCTTCCGATTCAGTTCTTACCTTGTAAAACGGAACAGTTAGGAGTTACGAAGGAAGGAAAATGGGTTCCTCATAAACTGACCGAAGAAAACAAAAATTGAAGAGTTGACATCTGCATGAATTTCCTTTCTCGGTACAAAAGAACGAATTTTTGCACAAAACCATTACGGATGATGAAAAGTGGATTTTGTATGGGTTCCAGGTTAGTCATCAACATCAGTTGCAAAAATGAATATTTATGCCAAGAAAGTGTTACTGTGTGTCTGGTGGGATTGGAAAGGAGTCATTTTCTACTACTTCTGGAACCTAGTCATGCTGTTACAGCTGAACGTTACCAGGCCCAATTGATCAAATTAAGTGATGCTCTGGAGGAAAAAAGACTATTTTCGGGCCAAAGAAGGCGACATTGCTGCATAACAACGCTCGTCGCAGCAAAATCAACAGAGGAACTTGCAAAATGCAAAATTTTCTGCAAAAAACAAGTTCAGATTTTAGATGTGCTTGTCGTTTGTACGCAAATTTTTAGTGTGTATTCTTGATTCTACATATTTTAATTTGATTTAATTAAAACATAACTGGGATGAAAATAGTTCCTGTGGTAAATAGTAAAAAAACAAAATAATATAGTGTCATAAAGTGTAGTACTTTAAACCGCGGCGTGGAGAAAACGGAGGCGTCCATTTTGGACACAAACACAGTTAACATAAGAAAACATGGTGGTAAAAGAAAATTTTAAAAGCGAAAAACAATGTAACAAAATTTGAAAAAAAAAATTAAAAGTAAACATAAATGATCGTAATACAACAATAAAAATGGGAAATAAAGAGGACAGCGATAGAAAATCAGGGGAGAACGCGGTGTTTGACTATGATACGAATTTTGGCGGATTCAAGTTTAAAGATGGTTTACAAACTCCAAGCACTAGCGGGATGAACCGGAACAACAACCTGACTAAAATAGAAATATATAAAGAGGATAAAATGGATAAAAATACAGGAAAGTTAAACAATAACAAAAGGCAAAAGACACAGAGAAGGAGAAAGAAACGAGAGGGTTTGGAAATTGCGGAAAGGCTAAATTCGTTCAATTTTAAAGCCATAATTTACGTTCGCCAAATGGGAAAGAATAGAGTAACAGTGTTGATCTACGAAAGCTCTACATATATAACGCCTATATCTGAAGCTAAATGTTAGAAACAATCGGGTACATATATAAGATCCAAATTTACGCCGACTTGGATAAAATAAAAGACAACATAAAGGCTAACGCAAAGGTGATGCTGGAGAGAATAACAAGATGGGATAACCAAGAGAAAACAGCAGAGCCAACATAGGCGATGAAGGTAACGTTTAGAGCCAATTCACTCCCAACGGAGATAGCAATTTACGAGGTAAGAGGAAAGTCGCTTACTATATTCCGAAACCACTTATGTGCAAAAAATGCCTAATTTATGGTCACATGACGAAATATTGGAGAGGGAAGGAAAGATGCAACATCTGTGCAGAACTAGACCATGAAAACCAAAACTGAAAGAACGAGATGAATTGCTATTACTGCGGCGAAAAACATCCTATATTCCGCAACATATGCGAAGAATTTCAAAGACAAAAGAAAAGAAAATACTTAATGGTTACAAAAAAGTTTCCTACAATGAAGCAAGAAGTTAAACAATCTCGCAAAAGTTTAAGCTAAAAGAGGACGAATTCCCAAGAATACATGGAAAATAAATAGAGGAGGTTCACAATGAAATTGAAAAGTTGAGAGAGGTAATAAGAGAACCGGAAGAAAAACGTAAAGCAGAAAATAAAGCTATGGAAAATCAAACTATAATCCTACGAAACCACATGTTTGAAATAAGTAAAATCAACTCAATCAATCAAATATCCAAGAAATTACGCAGGGCTATTTCAAAGCGAATATAAACGAGCCAGGCAACGACCTGATACTAGCAGAAATAATCGGTCAAGACAGATTGACAAGTGAAAAAATAGATGTACAATGTCAGGTCAAGAGACATGGTCAAAGGACAGTAACATAATAAAAATAAGTGAATATAATATATACCTGAACAAGACGACAATTACGGCAGCGTGGGTTTAATAATAAATAAAAGAATAAGATAGAGACGATAAGCGCGATTATAACAGACGAAGATGGCAACGACTACAAAATAACAAGCATATACATACCTCCAACATAAAATAATAAAAATATAATGGATAAATGAAAAACCCTAACAATACGAGACCACAACAAAAAAATACTCTGATTTTGGGCGACATCAACGCACACCATCCGCTTTGGGACTCCAACAGCAGATTAAACAACAGAGGAAGAAAACTAGCTGAGTTGATAAACAAGTCACAACTCATTCTATTGAACAAAGGAGACAGCACTTGGATGAGCTCAAGTGGTAAACAATCTGCAATAGATATTACGTTGTGTTCGAAGAACATATTTAACAAAATCGTCAAATTGTAAAGTCAAATTAATAAAAATTAGCAGCACGGACCATCTACCCATAATAATATATATGGATAACACCAGATTGGAAACCCCCCAAAAAGATCACAAAGACAGATTACGTAAAAGTGTTGGCAGAAATCGAAAGATATAATCTGGACGTATACATTACCATCGAAGAGTACGAAAAGGCATTAAGAAACACGATAGAAAAAAACTCCGGGTCATTCTTCTCTAGAAATAATCACTCCCAGAAAACCTGGTGGAACGAGAAAATAGACAAGGTGTGGAACATAAAAAAATAAAAGCTGAAAATATACAACCAACACCGAAACAATAAGTACGCAGAGAACGAATTGAAAAGGGCATCTGTAAAACTGAAAAGGGAGATAAGATACGAAAAGAAAAGGATTTGGAAAAGATTAATAGAAAATATCAACCGAAACATGTCCTCCAGGGACATGTGGAATATAATATAAAGAGATAATAAATGTGCTCAATAACGAACTCAGTACAGAGAAATTCATGAACCTAAATATCATAGAAAGAAACACACCACCACAAGAAAAGTTACACTGGCCAAAGAAAAGAATAATGGACAACGAAATTAAGGAGGAAGAAGTAAAAGAAATAATTCAGCGTAGTAAAAACTCTGCCCTGGGTGCAAACAAAATAACATACAAACTACTAAAAACCCTGCCCAACCACCACATTTCAAAAATAACCGAGCTTATCAACAAAACATGGAAGGAACAAGTTTACCCGGAAAGCTGGAAGGAAATAATAATCGTGGCGATCCCAAAAGCAAACAAGGATAATAAGCTGATAGAAAATTACAGGGGCATTTACCTGTACCAGACGATCACTAAAATTACAAGCATAATGATAAAGACGACTAAACACGTTTGCTGAGGAATCAAGGTTAACCCCGGAAGATTCTTTTGGATTCAGAAAACATAGATATGATCAATAAGCTAATCTCAATCATCGAAAAAAACAAAGAAGATAAGAAAACTACGAAAATCATATCTCTAGACATCGGAAAAACCTTCGACAATGTCAATACAGAAAAGATAGTGGAAATAATGGCAAGTAAAAGGATAACGTCGGAATTCATCAGCTGGATATACAATTCTTTAATCGACAGTAAAATATCGATACAATCTGGACGAAGAACGGTTAAAAGAACTAAAAGCCATGGACTATCTCAGAGGGAACCGCTAATCCCAGATTTATTCAATATTTACACGAGCGGGCTTCATGATATCACGTCAGACGAAATAGAAGTGCTACAATATGCAGATGAATTTTTAGTAATAGCCAAAGGAAAGAACATTAACTAGGCAATGTGACAATAAATAAGGGAATGGAGAACTTTCACAGAAAATTAGTAGAATTAAAACAAAAAATTAAACGAAAATAAAACAACATACATGACAACGGGCGGTAACAGGAAGTACTCAAATAACAGGACAGCCATCAATAATATGACAATAAAAGAAACGAACAAAATGAGAATCCTGGGATTTGTAATTGATAAAAAAAAATTTCAACAAACATATTAATGCACTAAAAAACGAATGCATGTCAGCAATCATAAGCATCATAATGTTGCCGCTAACAAAAAGAGAGGAGCACACCCATTTACATCGTTGAAACTGCATAAGAGCCTCATTGAAAGTAGATTGTGGTACAGCGCAATAATAGTGAAAGGGAAACAAACAGAAAATACTACAAAAAATAATTTATTTATTTATTTATTTATTTATTCATTGGCATTACAAATTTTAGTAAAGGAAAAGCACATATGGAAGCAATATAAATGAACAACACCAAAAAAATACTTCCATTAGGCATAAAAACCTCAGATTTAAAAAAAAAAAACAAATCCACTCCATGCTAGTACCATCCGTATAGAGCTCAAGCTCTTTTATTACAGAGGACACTGCAAGAAGTGAATACTTATAAATTACATAGAAAAATAATAAAAATAAATACAAAAATATTATTACAAAATAAGAAGTATATGCATTGTCATTCAAGCGCGCCACGCTAAATAGCACCCTTTAAAAGATTTAGGCGACGCCGACCTCTTAATATCTAATGGAATAGAATTCCAAAGAGAAATACCCCTAACAGAAAAGGATGTATTTAAAGATCTGCACAGGTTTATAGGGGGAAGTAAACGTAAATTTGAAGAATGGGACCTACTGAACAATAACTTATTAAATAAATAGGGAGGTTTCTTCGCTCTGAGAAGCTTAAAAATAAAGACATACACGAAGTTCATAAAAATTAACCAAACTACAGCCAAAGATCAAATTTAAAAAGGGAGAAATATGATCATATTTCCTAATACTAAAAATAAAACGAGTACAAGCATTGAAACATCTTTGGAGAACATTCATATTATCCTGAAGCATTCCAAACAAAACAACGTCACCATAACGGAAATGTGGAAGAAGGTGCGAGAGGAACATACGCTTTTTAAAATTAGTATTAGTGAACCCTACAACTTTATGCAAACAACTAAGCATTCCAAAAACCGTTTTACTTAACCTAATCAAATGATCACCCCAAGTAAGAGTTTTATTAAAAATTAACCCTAAATTTCTAACTGTATTAGAGAATGAAATTAAAGAATCACCGAGAAGAATTCCAGGAAAAGAGGAAGTATCCATAGATTGTTTATAAATTATAATGGACTGGGATTTACTAATGACGAATTATAAATTCTTACCAAATCATCATTAATAAGAAAAATATTAGAGAGAATGGAATCATTATCTAAAAATTTTGCTTAGCAATACGAATTAAACCTACCACTCTATTTCGAGATTGCTTATAAGCTAGATAAGACAAAGAATAAACTGAAGCCTGATGATTTGCCTGCGTCTGACGAGCAGCAGGGAAAATCCCGATTGATTTCAAAATAGAGACAGGAAAGAACATCCAACAGAAGAACGCATCCAAAACCCTGAAAGAGATAATTGAACCACATGATACATAAAGGGAAACACAAATGAATACATAAAGATATACATACAACTCTACGAGACATTAAAAAACAAAAAAGAAACAAATACTATTCTATGGGTAAACAAAATTAAGGATGGAGAAGTAACAATGGAGAAATAACAATGGAGTTTTATGGAGAAATAAAAAACAATGAACAAGGCATATACGGATGGCTCTATCGCAAACGGCAATAGAGGACTTGGCATATACAATGAGTACGCAGAAGAAAAATTAAGTTACACAATAGCGGAAGAGGTCTCAATCAAACCCCTAGAAACGGCTGCGATATATGAGGCAATAAAATGGCAGACAAAAACAACATTGCGGAAATAGCGGTCCTCACAGACTCGCTAAGCATCTGCAAAGCGCTTCAGAACAAGACGACCAAAATAAAACATTACGAAGCTAAAATACGTAATGATGCAACACAATACAAAAAAAAACGACAATCGTAGGGATACCAAGCCACACGGGAAAAGCAGGGAACGATGAGGCGGGCAATGCAGCAAAACAGGATGCACAGTCAACTAGTACATATAAAATAAACATATCGGTGGAAGAAATAGCAAGAATGAAGACGAACCCTGGTTCCGAAAACGGAAGCGGTTTTTGAAAATTAAATTAAATTGAAAATAACTTTCCCTGCCAATTTTGGTGTAAAAAAATTATTCTCAATTTATTAAAATTTGCTGCAAACGTTTTTCCTCTCTGTATAAGCCAGAAAAAATTATTTTAAACAGAAATTATATGTTCTTTCTCCAATTCTCTGTTCCCAGGGAATTGCCAGAATAGTGCCGCAGATGGGAAATAGTCGTCAGACCTTACAGATTACTGTGATATGATTACGACAACAAGTGTGTTCAGACTAGAAATCCTAATCTTACTACCGATGCTAGAAGGAACAATAGATCATGATGAGCTTTATTAGCCTTTGAAGTTGGCTAATCTATTCGTTAATAGTTGTTGCGCTTTATTGATTACAGGATTCAGGGGCATTGATTAATTGTTTATTGGGTGAGATTAGTATGTTCGAAAAATACATAGGTCTTAGCATGTTTAGTGGTTCCTAAATATATCAAAAAACATTAATTCTTTTATAACCTTCAGGTACTAAATGGTAATAATACCGGAAGGTTTATAAATAATAATCAAGGCGTCATGAACATCTTTAACACGTTACGACCATAGGACGCATATATGTGTCTTATGGTCGTCAACGTGTTAAAATTAGTATTCTGTATATTTTATAACCACTGAATCAAAGTGGTTTAACCAACATTTTTTATTTTTCTATTTTTCGAATCGACCTTTTGGATCCAACTGTTACTTTACATTTTAATGTACGCCTTAAATCTCATAATTGAACAGAATAAATTGTTTGTATTATGTATTTCGCTACGCAACCAATTTTCTATAAAATTTTACCTAAAAAACCGGCATTTTAATATATTATGGGTTTAAATTAGAATTCAACTTAAACACAAAAAAAATGTAAACTGTTTTGTTGTTAGATAAAATTAGATAGATTTTCATATGATTTTTATGAAATTGTGAAAAACGACATCATGACTCGTAGAATTTTATCTGAATATATGCCAATTCGTTTATTATAACGTGATCGTTGTTGTTCTTCGCATTTTATTCTGTTGTATTTTTAATTACATTTCAGTAAGTCAAGCTATTTCCGAATAAATCGAAAATGCGCCAAACGATTTTCTTTATTTTCGAGAGAGAAATTTACTTTGTATAGTGCACATGCGAAGGATAAGTGAATGATTATTATTTTGTTTTGCAATTAGATAAAACAATGCGATTGTTGTTGAAGGAAGACAAACAAATTTTAACTTTTATTTTTTTTTTTTATTTTTTTTTTTACAGAAGATGAAGTGATATACACGCGAAATGAAATCAAGGAACCGAAAGAATCAATCACAGTTGGTGTTCATGCCGGGGCTATGGGACCGGATGACATTCATCTTCATGTACATAAAGATCATGGGGTCGGGGGAAATTGGTGCGTCAAGGTTGTTTTCTTTTCACTGCTTGCAATACTATTAGGAATTGCTGGATTAATTTTACTAGAAAATAGAGGAGTATCTGATGGTATTTATAAATTGTTATCTTATTTTAATTATCTATATTATTATTCTTAATTATTTTCGGGTATATAATTAGTCGACACGCCTGTGACTGAATCTCGTTTCCAAGAATATTTCGAAGGATGGGTCGAAGAGAAACAGGAAACTCACGATGAACATGATCATGTTGTTGAAACTTTAAATAATGGTCAGGACGATCATGATGATCATGACGAGGACGATGGTCATGAAGATCATGACCCACAAGATGCACATTCAGGCGAAGATCCTGGAGATAATGATCATGAAAATGAAGTTGAAGAACGATCTAGTGAAGTTCAAAGTGGTGATAAAAATAATGATGACGATTCTAATGAAGATGAAGGTATTGAAGCAGATCGTAATGGCACAGACAGTGAAGAAGAGGAACAAGATGCACAAAATAGCGGAGATGATGAAAATGAAGAGAGCCAGCCTGAGCCCGAAGATGAGCTACCAGAATTGGTTCGAACTAAGAGAAGTGCTATTTTTGCCGAAGCATTTACGGGTGATAATGACGACGCCGAGGACGACATTGTTAATCCATTCAGCGAATTCCACGAAACACAACAATCAACAGAAAAGACAAATCATCAACACGAAGATGATGAAGAACAACATACTGAATCTAGTAACGATGGCAACGATGAAGATTCTAATGATAACATAGTAGTCGATAATACACCACTTCATGATGAAAATGACGATTCGCATGAAAATTTTAGCGATGATATTTCACCATTTGAAGAGGTTTGTTTTAGTAATGGTTTCCCTTTTTTATATATTTTTGTGTTTTGATTCATATTTCCTGAAACCTTTAACCATTTATAGCATGTTTTGAATGATGAAAACGTTGAAAGTAGTTTTAACCCTAAGTCAACTAGTAAAGACCCAATCGATATGAAGGTTGGTGTTTTGTATTTTGTACCGAAGTGATAATTACAATAGGTTTGTTTTTAAACATTTTTGTGTTATTTTTTTTTGTTAAATTTTAGCCTGAAGAGGAGGAAGAGGATGATGATGGATCATTTGAAGATGATAAATTCTTCGAGAATGATTCGGGAGAAGACTTGCATTTAGAAAAATTATCAAAACAGGAGGAAAAAACAGAAGAACCGGAAATCCCTCAAACATCTTCACGTAAGTTCATGCCTATTAATTTTTGTTATACGGATAATTTATACATATAAGAATTATATTATATAGAATTACGCGTATATATTAAAAGTTTTTGATTGATAAGGACGCTTACTTAATGCACACCGAACTATTTTATTAGACATCGTAAGATCGCGCGCAAGTTAAATAATTTTAATGTAGCTTTTATTTCCAAGCACTTAATGGTTAACAAAGCTTGCATTTCTAAAAAATGTTTAAATTTAAATGATTTAATTATTTTTTATTTCAAAGTGAATGCTTTTTATTTCTAAGTTAATTCTTAATTGAGTATGTATAGTTGATGTTGTAACCGTTACATTTTTAAGATTTAAGGTTTTTAGTTGTTTCTATATGTAAAATTTATAGATAGTTTTCTAAAAGGAGGGTATCTTTCACATTGATCGTATGTAAAAGAGAGAATAATGTTTCATTCGGCATATTTGAACATGTTGTTGAATACTCAGGATAAGATGATATTATAGACACTGTTTATAATATACATATGTATATTTTTAATCGTTAAATAAATCTACTATTGGTACTTTTCTTTGATTGAGGTACAAAGAAATAAAAAATTTGTTAAAATTTTATTTCCAAATGTTAAACAAGTTTAGCAGCTGTTCGTAACTAAGCAAAACTAAAATTGCTGTCTACACAGTGAAGCTTATTTTAAAAAATCTTCATTGGCAACATGCGTCAGATAATTTTAAGAAGAGCTTAATGATGTTGATCTCATTAACTTGAAAATAATGACTAGAACTTTTTGAAAATTTTAAATAACATTTTCTAATTAAATTCATATAACAGAAAGTTTCACAAAAATGTCCTCAAGGACCTTGTTACTACATAGCTTACAATCTATCTGCCGAGTTAGAGTTTGTGCATTTTCGAATCGAAACATGTAGTGGGAAGTGTTAAAATAATGTGGTCGATTCCGCAGATATAAAATTCATGTTAAAACTAACATAAAATTTTAATTCTCAGAACAAACCCCATGCTCATCAAAATATTTAAACTCAATCATCTATGTAATTTGTGCATAATGTCACAAATGTTGCCAACGCAAAAGCTCTAATAAATGGAAAAAATGTTTAAGCCTAACTGATTGAAACAAAATTCAAAATAATACTAATTTTACTTTTTTTATGAAATGAACGTGAATTGAGTTGTACATTCATAAAAAAATAACAGGTTTGTAGAATACAATTATGTAAAATGTGTTTTTGAACCATTTTTATCGATGTTGCGTTTTCGCAACTGTGGCTGTATTCACTTTTATTATATTTTTGAATTTTTTTTAGATTGTTAAAAAATATTATACACTCAGTAAAGCTGCGGCTATGATTGAATGTATGAGTGATGAAATATTGTAATAATTCTCCCTGAGGATAATGGTGGAATAAGTGATAACGAGCATATAAACGAGAATGAGCTTGATTCCGAAGGCGGGCTGCCTCACGACGTAGCAGGACAATTAGAAATAATTGATTTCAAACAAGTAGACAAAACATAAATTTCGATAGTGAAAATGATGAACCGTTATCAAAATTTGCAAACAATTTGAAAACTAATTCTAAATCTGACAGAGAGAAAATTGATCCATTGTGTGAAAATCGTCGAGTTGAATTTTTACAACGAACGCAAACAACTAACTGAATGACCAAGCTGAGCTCATTTCTAGATTGGGAAATAAAATTCCCATTGAACTGTTCCACGAATTTTTTGATGAAGACCTGTACAATTTAATACTTTCGGAAACAAATGTTTATGCAGGAGCCAAAAATACTGAATTCCAATTGGATATAGGATACCTAAAGATATTTTTAGGAATCTTATTATTTTCGGGATATAATAGTGTTCCACAGGAAGAAATGTACTAGACTGTGTAAGTAAGTCCTGGGGGGCTATTTGGGAATTCGATTCGATAACGAGAGTACAAGATTCATATTTGATTTTAAATAAGAATCGTTCGAATCACATTCAAATCAAATAAGAATCTTATACTTTCGTTATCGAATCGAATTCCCAAATAGCCCCCCAGGATATTCATTTTCCAATTCATTTTGACAATTTCTTTACGTCATACAAATTGATGGTTTCTCTAAAAAATGAAAATTTTTTTGCGACAGAAACGGTTCATGAGAATCGAATGGCGAAGTGCTCAGTTACCCCAAAAAACTTGCCTTTTGCCTTTTTAGACGTCTATTTTTGTATGTTTTACTCCCAATAAAAACTTTAAATTTTATGAGAACTTCTAGTTCAATTGGTATAGATTACGATCATACTTAAAAATGAGAAATGTTACAACTTGGACGAACGTGGAAAAAATAAGTTGATTACTCAAATTAAGATATTTTTTCTTCACTCACATGAGGGTTTAAAAACAGAAAGAGACTACTACGAGACTCAGTTCGATTCTAAAAACAGAATCCATTCGATTCGATGGAACGATAATTCAGTTGTCTCGTTATCAAATTTCGAAGATGAGAATTCTGTAGGTTCCGTTAAACGATTTTCTCAGGCGAAGAAAGCATTTATAAATATCCCATGCCCTAATATCTTGAATTCTTATAATAGCAACATGGGAAGGGTAGTTCTTTTTGACCGGTTTCTATCACAATATAGAGTTCGAATTAAAGGTAAAAAGTGGTGGTTTCCATTTTTTAACCAACAGTTTGGATTTAGCAAATGCATGGTGTCTTCATAAAATCGTTTCTGATAAGTCAATGCCTTAATAGATTTTCGAAGACATATTACTATATATATATATCTTTATTGACAACAAAAACTGCAAAGGAAAATTCAAACTGTGGCCATGGACACAGCTCTTCTTTTTATCATAATCCTGACTGGCAGTGTTCAAACGAAAAACATACAATTAGTAAGATAGATGATAACGAGCGCAAAAGATGTCGCCAGTGTCACAGTCAAACATTCTTCAAATGTCAGAGTTGCTCAAACATGGTTCGGATGTTCCGCTACATGTTAAATGTTCAGAAGAATTTGATAAAAAAAATTAAATCTTTGTGAAAACTGTATATAGAACGAAATAAATTAAAAAAGAAGTGTTTTACGCCACGATTGCGTTTTTTGCAACATGCCATAACTCAGAATCCACTTGTAGAAATCCAATGAAATTTAAAATATGTATATTATATTTAATATATTATCGTTACGTTGTATAAAAATCTTTCATTTTTGTCTTGTAGTTTCGACGCGGCGTGAAATGGGGTAAAAATATATTATTATCGTCCTTTTTCGACCAGAAAAAAATTTTCATTTGAAGCCTACCATACACAAATGTGTATGTAAATAACCATAGTTTGTAATGGTGCTTTGTTTTTTTCATGATTCTCTTTCGTACATAATTATGATCGCGGGCAGGAAAAGAGATAAGGGGAAACATATCCAATGGATAATAATAACTGTATTTCTTGAATCAAGCTTCCGGTTCGGTTAACGTCTCGTGAAACAACAAAACGGCGCTCACTAGATTTTAAATCAAAATTTAGGATCCAAAGCAAAAGTTTCCATTTAAAATTTGATGCGGACTGATCCTGATCAATGGGTGTCTTGTAATGCAGCAAATATGTATATCTTTAAAAGGAAGAAACAAAAAAGTGTTTTTTCTTCGAAAAGATGATTAAAAATTATACCAAAAATTTTGTTTTTAAAGTGCCGAAATTGAATACCTTAGAAATGTATTGAGAAATTCTCAAAGATGCTGACCTTCACTTCACTCTAGATACTAGTTGTGTTTATAGCACCAATCGTAATCAGATGAGAAAATTACATACATTTTACATTTTGCTTCTGGTTAAATTTGAAATCCGTGGTTCCCGACCCAGCCCATATGGCGAAACTTGCCCGGTGATTAATAATCTTAAAAAAATTATCTGAAATCAACAATTTGTTCATCATGTTCCTTTTACCAGCTTACAATATTTACTTAATAGTCTATTTCCTAAAATATGCCACTCTCTAAGCAAAAAATTATTGATTTCCCCTTACTGATTTTTTCCACAAAAATATTGGCGGAAATTTTTATAAATTTAAATATTTTTTTGGACAACAAAATCAAATTACAAAACGTTTATTGCACGAAACGAATAATAAATAATACATCGCCTGAAAAGTTCCCGGTCTGACACAGATGGTGCCACAAATTTAAAATCCATATGATTTTTAAATTTTACCAACCTTCAAATGATACCTGTTAAAATTTCATGACATATCGATCATTAAGTTTACAAGTTACCGTTGTTTTAGAAAGGCTACTTTTGTTAATTTCAAAACAATGAAAAAAAGAATTTCGTGAGTTGATTAAACACTGTTTTTTTATGGGAGAAAATACCGTTCAAGCAAAGCAGTGGTTTGATATGTGTTATCCGAACTCTGCACCAGAAAAATCAACCATCATTGACTGGTATGCTGAATTTAAACGTGGTCGTCCAACCATCGATGATGCAGGAAATGGTTTTGAAGCACCGTAAAGTGAAGTTAGGTGAGATAGCTGACATTGTAAAGATATCAATTAGATGTGTTGGTCATATTTTGCAGGAACATTTGTCTATTAGAAGGCTGTGTTCGAGATGGGTATACACCACAGTCAAATCGGCAATCAGCTGAATGGCGAGAGGCCAGTGGACCTAGATCGAAGCGACCAAAAGCACAACAGTCGGCTGAAAAAGTTATCTCGTCTGTATTTTGGGATGCACATGGTATAATATTCGTTGACTACCTTGAGAAAGGAAAAAGATCCATAGCGAATATTATATCGGGTTATTGGTGCATTTGAGGAAATAAATCACTAAAAATTGACATTAAATGAAGTGGAAAAAATTGCTCTTTCAACAAGACAATGCACCATGTCACAAGTCGATCGCACCAATGGCAAAATTGCATGAATTTCACATTGAATTGCTTCCGCATCCACTGTATTCGCCAGATTTGCCCCCCCCCCCAGCGATTATTACTTGTTTGCAGACCTCAAAAAAAACTCCAGGGAAAGAGATTTAGCTCCAATGAAAACGTGATTACCGAAACTGAAGCTTATTTTAAAACAAAGATAAATCGTTCTACAAAAACGAAAGTTAGAGAGGTGTTGGACTGATTGTATCGCTCTAGAAGGAAATTATGTTGATGAATTAAATGTATTTTGCCCAAAAAAGTTGTGTTTTCTTAGTAAGACCAGGAACTTTTCAGACAATGTGTTACATAGTGGATTTACAACATTTTAAACAATTCAACATATAAATGTTTATAATATACCCGGAAACCTATCAAATTATAAATGTAAATAGTTTAGTTGAAAGTGCTGAATCCCGAAAGTTGTAATTTTTCCTTGTTTCATAAAATTATCATATGATAGTTTTTTGTAGTAGTTATGGCTTCTGTTACCGGACAAGCGGTGCAGTGGTTAAAGCTTCGGCACTTGGACCGGGAGGTACTGGGTTCGAATCCCATCAGAGGCTAGATGCTGATAGTTTTTTGTAGTAGTTATGGCTTCTGTTACCGGACAAGCGGTGCAGTGGTTAAAGCTGCGGCACTTGGACCGGGAGGTACTGGGTTCGAATCCCATCATAGGCTAGATGCAAACCGAATTTTCTCCATCGATTACAATCGGGGATGTTAATAAACACAACTAAGACCCTCTGATGGAGTGCAGAATTCAGCGCCGACCCACCGTCCATGTCAATGTACAGGTTCACATGGAGCTTGCAATGTGCAGGTGGTATACTGTAGTTGTGTGAGTAGGTGAATGGGTGATGTGATGTGGCGTGAATGCGTGGTATCACAATGGGTCAAAAATGGCCTAAGTGTCAAACCACTGAAACCTAACCTTCTGTAGACCCAATTTTTGCACGAGTTTTTGTTGGAAAAATGTTAAGGCCAAAAAAATCACCAATCATGATTGTAATCCAAATAAACAAAAATACGATTTAGACGTAAAAGGGATTTTCAGTTCATTCAGACCTACTCAAATATATCGGTAAGCTAGCATGGCGACCACATAAACAGAATCGGAGTAGTCAATTTTGTAGTTGCTATAAAAACCATAAAATTGTTATATAAATATTTACAGTCAGAAAGTCTAGCATATTCTCATTTTCTTGAATAGATTATGTTTTCCGAGGCATGCGGAACGAATTGAAAATAGTAGTACTAAACCGTTACCGTTACGACTTTTTTGTGCGTGTTATTCTCGATAGCCATTCACATATTTGATTTTCGCTTCGTTAAAATATAATATGTCGCCCACATAAGCTAATATTGGGCTAAATTTGAAATGTAAGCAGCTGTGGTGCGCGCTCTGTTAAGCTGACGAACGACATATTCTAATGAGAGTTTGAATAGAATTTAGACTATTGGGTTCTCTTGTCGCACTCTTGATGTTGTTTCGAAAAGTCTGTGAGCATGTCTTTGATTATTCTCTCTGGCGATAAACCAACATATTGGCCTGCTGACATACATAAAATTCCAGATCTTGTCTTCTTTGTAACAAAAGGAGTTTTAGAGGACTACACATGCATTGAAAATAGTGAAGGACTATCATCTGACCAATCACCTGTGATCATGACGCTGAGTACAATGATAATAAAAATAGATAATTCACCTAAGTTAACAAACAATAAAACCAATTGGGATCTATTCATGAAATTAGTAGAAGATCGAACAAATCTCGGCGAACCAATAAGAACGAAGGTGCAGCTGGAAGATGAACTAGAGATATTTAATAACAATATCCAACAAGCGGCTTGGGGAAAGTTCACCGATTTCTCATACCAACGCTACAATGAAACATAACTATCCTCTTGAAGTCAGAGAGCTACTTAAGGAGAAACGGAAAGATGGAAAAATCTGGCAGCACTCTCGTGCACCGCAACATAAAACTATTCTTAATTTTTTGTGGAACAAATTAAAACAACTAATAAAGGAAATAAAGAACGAAAGCATAACTAAGCGACTACGAGATCTTTCTGAACTAAAAGAGATGACGATTACTCGCTTTGGGCTAAAAGTGACAAACAGAAAGTCTCTCTATTTGCTGCTTATTTAGAAGAGACTTTTCAACCGTTGCCGAGACAAACAGCAAATGAAAATACAACAGTCGTAAACAAAGCAGATGATCTTGACATAAGGCATGTGAGTTTATTGGAGGTTAAAACTGAAATCAATATTAACCTAAGTATCAGAAAAGCTCCAGGTTATAACTTAATAACTGGGCAAATTGTGAAAGCCATTCCCGACAAAGGTTTGCGTAAATTATTTCAAATAATTAATGCAGCATTCAGATTGAAATATGTTCCACGACAATGGAAGGTGGCCGAAGTAATAATGATTCCTAAACCAGGTAAACCAGGAAACGATAAAAAATCATATAGACCGATATCACTACTTCCAGTCGTATCAAAAATATTTGAAAAACTGTTGCTGAAAAGACTCAAACCTATAATAGAAGAGAAATGTTTAATTCCACCATACCAATTTGGGTTTAGAGAAAATCACTCTACAGTTGAACAAGTTCACAGAATAACGGATGTCATTGAGGATGCACTCGAGAATAAGAAAGTATGTTCCAGTATTTTCTTAGACGTGCTCAAGCTTTCGATAAAATTTGGCACCAAGGGCTTGAATTTAAACTGCATCGAGACCTGCCTAAGCAATTTTATCAAATTCTTTAATCCTACATAGCTGATCGACACTTTAGAGTCAAATTTGAAAATGAGAACTCTGAAATAAAAAGAATATCAGCAGGTATACCACATAAGGTAGCGTACTTGAACCTATTCTGTTTATTCTTTATACGAGAGACTTACCGAATATTGAAGGTACTACAGTAGCAACATTTGCAGACGATACAGCTATTCTAGCAATTGGAAAAGATATTTCGGAAGCAACAAGCAAACTTCAAAGTGCAGTTAACACGATGAGCAACTGGACTAAAAAATGGTGCATCTCATTAAATGAAGCCAAATCAGTACACGTCAACTTTACAAATGAAAATGTAAACTGTATTCCCGTGGTTCTCAACTCAAACCAAATTCCACATGCAAATACAGCTAAATACCTTGGCATGACCAAGAACAAATTGCTTCTATACAGGCAAATGCTAAAACCAGTATGCACCTATGGTATCCAACTTTGGGATTGTGCCAAGAAGACCAATGTACAAATGATACAATGCTTCCAAAATAAAGTGCTACGAGGGTTTGTGAATGCACCCATGCTACATTAGGAATGACAACCTCCATAGAGACTTGAAGATGGAATACGTCACCAATGAAATGAAGAACCAAGCAATGAAACACGTATCGCGCTTATCTCTACACGAAAATGCAGATGTCCGTCGTATGTTGGACACCACTAACAGAGTGAGGAGACTCCAAAGGCAGAAACCGCTGGAGCTGGGCAGTTTCATTTAGAATAAGAAAGAAATTATAAAATGAGTAAATAGGTTACTCATCTTAATCCGAGAAATTAATTTAAGATAGATAAATTACTAGATGATCTCTGAATCAGTTGTAATATTGTATAAATAAATTAAATATATTAAATAAAAAATAAAAAAATGCGTTTGATTATCACCTGCTTCCATTAAACTTTGCACATGGTTATCAATTTTGAAGGAATGCTCTAATGTGACAAGACACTCCAAAATGTGTTGCTCTGGATGCTATCATTGATCTGCCAAATATCCATAGAATCTATACAGGGATGTCTTTTTCGTAGCACTTTTGGTTGCTCACTCAAGGATAACGTCTGTCTGTTTAAGAGTGAAGAGAAATAATTTTGCCACACTGTTAAGAATGTGTTTATGTCCATTTGTAACACGTTTCAATTTTAAACACTTGTTGTTTGTGTGATTCAGGTCCTTCTGCACCCTCGCGACGAGGTAGTCGTTGCGTAACTGTTTGTTCGTTGAAAGCTTTTCTTAAATTAAAACAAGACAATTTTCATCCATCCATGTCTTTCTAGGTTTAGATGTATTTTTTACCTAAATTTATATTTGAACATACATAAATGTAAGAGTTTAACCCTATTGGACTAAAGATCACCCAAAAAATCCCTGAATTCTTATTTGACAGATTATTAATTCAAACAAATTTCTAATAGTTTGAATTTTTTTAATGGATGAACAAGGTTATATAAATAATTATTGCCGTGACCGAGTTCATCAAACAAAAACTTTTAATAAATCTAATATATTATTTTTTAATATTTGATTGTAAGTTGGATAAATTGTATATTGTTTTGTAAGCAAGAATAATAATTATTTAAAGAAAGTGCAAATTCTATTAAAAAATGACAAACGTATAAAGTTTTTCAATTAAAAACTTATATCGCCTATTAATTTTCTAGTTACAGTTAAATTAATTGTTGGTTTAGCACTTATTGGTGTTGCCGCCCAAGTTTTTGCCAGACGATCCACAACCAGTGAGTGTCACAATAATTCTTTATTTAATTTTGTTGTCGTGAATATTAATTATTAAAATAATACATGAAACACCAAAGCATGTTGATCTTTCTTATCACTAAAATAAGTGTTTTTAGTTGGTTTTAAACGTTTTATTTTTATTTTTAAATTTGATTATGTTCTCATAATAATACTTAATTTGCACTTTCTAATAATTTTTGTTTTTGTATTTTAAAATGTGATATTATAAAAAAAAATCTTTTTACGTTTATTTATTTTTGCTGCTTTTTTTAACGTATTTATTATTCTAATACACGATGATAAAGTAGAGTTCAAAATGGGCCATTTTAACTCTGCCATCTATAATCTGGTGTTCCAGCATAATATTTTACCGATACATTTTGTATTATTGAATGAATGGGAGGTGTAAAAGTCAGTTCTTGACGTGTTTAAATTTAGAAGATATAAAATTTTTGTGAACATTGTCTAAAAGAAAAATACGTAGAATGTTTAACAAATTCAAAATTAAATGTGAGTAAGACATAATTATGATAATTAATGTTGTGGTGATCGTTTTGGAATAATTCCAAAAACTTCTTTCTGTAGATTTAGCATAATGTAGGCTGACAGGCATATTGCATGGCATGCATTAACTAAAAAGAATGCCAACTTACTTTTTATTCTATATTTTTTTTTTTTTTTTCTAAAAAAATGTTTAATTTTTTTGTAAGATGATGACGATGAAGATGATCATTCAAACGCCCATCGGAAAATAGAGAAAGAAGAAAGCTATGATGAATTGTCAATGAAACGCAGATTAACGATTGCCGATGACGAGATACCCTATGACGATGAGTGTGACGATTATGAAGATGAGTACGATGGCGATGAAGGTGATGAAGTGGAATATGACGATGATGAAGAGGAGTATGAAGATAAATCTGAACCGGCGTCTAAATTAAAAACCTTCGAGGAATTTGATACCATTTATAAACCAAAACCCAATTCAGCGCCAGATCCTATCAAAATTGCGCCAAAAGAACCGCAGAGAATATTTGAAAATGCTTCGAAACGATTCGAACCTCCAATCCCGACAGCATTATTAGCGAAGTCCGAACCAGTCGAACCACGAATTTCGCCTCTTTTGTCTCATAGTTTAAAACCTGAAGCAGACACATTTAAAAAAGACCGATCACCTATAGCAGTGACTCCGGCGAAACAACCGTCGCCTACACCGCAAAAGCAATCCTTCCTCACACAACCAAAACAGCCATCGCCGACGCGACCGAAACAACCATCGCCAACGCCACAAAAACAATCTTCACTTGTACCACCTAAACAACCTTCGCCACCATCAGTAAAACAACCATCGTCTACAGCACCAAAATCATTTGAAACAATTCCAATAAGTGTTTCAAAATCAATGCCAGAAACATTAACAAAACCAAGCTCAGTATTTCCACCATATCATCGTGATGAAGAAGACGATGACGACGAATATGCCGATGAAGAGGAAGATGAATATTCAGGCGACGAAGATGGAGAGGAGGAGGGCGAAGAAGACGAAGAGGATATTTCTGATGTTGATGATTCCGACTTATTGAAACGGCTGGATGAAAAGTATGGGAAATTGCCGAATAAACCAGAATCAGGAGAACCTAAGCATGAAGATTCTGATGTAGATGAAGACGATGAACAAGAAAAATCTTGGACAAGTAACTAGTTAATAAGATACATTTAGATTTAAATTAGTACAATAAATATACTAGATTTATTCCACTAGGTTACGTTATTTGCTAGAAATGTTAATGCTTGAAGAATAACATAAGATATTTAATTCTTTTTTATAGAATTGCCATCGAGGAGCGGTCCGCAATCTGTGAATGATGAAATGGAAGGTGAAATCAATGAAGCCAGAAGCCTGTTGAATGATGTAAGTTTTTTTTGTTAAAATTAGCTCAGATAAGTTTCGAATGATACACTTTAAACTGGCGTACAAAAGTGTGTATTGTTGTGTCTGGCATTATTTCGTTATGTCCGATGATCGGCTAGAATATATATACTGTACTTAAGTCAGTATTAGACCAAACTGCCAGGATCCATTGTAAAGGTTCCGCAATTCTTGAAGTATACAATAAGTTGAACTTCCTCCACAATCATTGCGTCCGATCTTCTAAGTAGGAAGTTTTTTGTGCTATTCGTTGTTCTGAATCTGTACAATGTTTAGGCAAACTGATAGAAGTTGGAGTTAGAGTAAACATATGAAGCGTTCAATAATCGTGTTTTTTCCTTTAAATATTTAAATATAATTCTTTTAAAACAGAATTAATAAATGAATGCACCTGGGTAAAAAGAACTCACTCTATCACGACCACGTTTTCCTCGAAAACCAGCTTAACTGCGAACAATAATTCCGCCGAAAAATTTTGTATTACGGAATCAGCTCATTTTAAAAAATTATCGGTTTTAAAAGGAACTATGTAGGTAGTATCAAGCAGAATGAAAATTTTATTGTCAAGGGATGAAACTTAAAATCGAATTGCACGAACATTTCGGCTCATAAATCCATACACGAATTTTGAAATAATTCATCTTTGCAATCTGTTCTGGGGCCGAGCAGTCCCAAATTTTTCGCAGTTCGCTTTTCACGTACAATCTTACGCAGTTGCCTGCAAAGTCGAGGACGTATGACTATAGGTCCGTCTAAACTAAAATTCATCATTCTAGAAATGACTGATCAATATTTATTTCAGAATTCTAATTTCATAATTTTATCAAAACCAAAATTTTTGTTTTAAATTGGTTCGTGGAGGAGTGAAGTAAGAGACACAAATTTAGTCTGGTGTTTTTCTACTAAATTTCACTGAATCGTTGTACAGATTAAGAAACGGCTATGTTGATACATTCATCATGTATGTTCTCCAAAGAAAACCTCAATTCATTTATTTAAACATCCACTAGAATTTCATCACCCAAATTGAATTTATTCAAAATTGGGTTAATGGCCACCTTCTAGGCGTGTAGGCCAGAAATGGCCGAATTCAATAAAATTTCCATTAAATATGACCATATATATTGCAGATCTTAATACCAATTTTTTAATATTGTCATATTCGCGAATTCAATTAAATTTCATGCAAACAGTGAAATAGCCGACTTTCATTAAGATTGATCAATTTAGAGGTAGGCCATATCTTTATATAGTGAAAATGTATTTTAGTGTTTGAAGCAGAAAATTATACATACCTATATCTTGTTTTCATGCAGAGTTGAAAGTGGCTTGAGTTGGAGTTAGCGTCCATGGAAACAGAGTAAAGTTGAGTTTTCGTTAAATTATTTTGAACTCGATGAAACTAATGAGATTGAGTAGAGTTGAAATTCAAAATGGCGGCAATGAAATATCTTCATTTTTAATGTCAAGGAAATTTATATTAAAATTTTTTAACCACAAGTCAATTATCTTGTTTCCATGCGGAGTTGAAAGTGGCTTGAGTTAGAGTTAGCGTTCATGGAAACAGTAGAGTTGAGTTTTCGTTAAATTATTTTGAACTCGGCGAAACTAGTGGGATTGCGTTTAAAATTAAAATGGCGGCAAGGAAAAATTGTCATTCACAAATATGTATATTTAAAACAAACAAATAGTTTAAAATAATTCTTAAGGCTTATAAGTATACATACTATCCTATTCACAATTGTTTGTTCGAGGTAAATTTTCAGTGCGTAACGTAACACAAAACTTCTTCAAAATGAAACTAATATTAATTTCGCGTGCTGATTGGTTAAAAATCGGCCATCTTGAATCGCCTTATAGGCAAAAATTTTAAATTGAACATTTCTCAATTTTGTATAAGGCAATTTTTTTGCTTTAAAGGCAAAATCTGTACATGAATCAGCTCCTTTATTGTCTAAAACCAGCTAGTCTTCAGTTATTCGTGATTGAGTCTGTTTAGTTTTAATTAAAAATGGTAAAGAAACCAGAATTCAACGTGGAAGTTAAAGCAGCTGTGGTAGCTGATTACAAAAATAGAATTTCGGGCAGTGAATTATCAAAAAAATATGATTGTCACAAAAATACGATTTAATACCAAATTAGAAAACAATATATATTCGTGCTACAGTAAGTAATGTAATTGGAAGGGGCAGTAAACGAAAGACAAGTGTTAAGGAAGATGTACTGATTGCTAGAGCTGTGAAAGTTAATCCATCTGCAACTCAACGTAATATCCAATACACAATAAATTCTTCAAGGCAAAAAAAAATTAGCCAACCAACTATTTGCCGTAGGTTGAAGCAACAGGGCGTCAGGAAACACACCACTAAAAAGAAGCCATACATTTCCAAAAATAATAAAGCAAAACTTTCGAAATTTGCTCATGATCATATCAACAAGCCATTGGAGTTCTGGAGAAATATTTTATGGACGGATGCGTCTATATTTTCATTAGATGGAACTTGGAGAAGGAAGTTTTTTTTACTCAATTTCGTCAGAGCAAACTAAAACGTGCTGTGATAAGTCCAACACGCTATTCTAGTGGCGGCCATATAATGATAAGGGGCAGAATTTCCTATAATGGTGTAGGGTCAATTCAAATTCTACGAGGAAATTTTCGCCAAACAAAATATTTGGAACTTCTTACTGAGATCTCCTTAGTTGCGGGATGCAATCTAATTGGAATAGATTTCATTCTGCAGCATGATAAAGCATCTGTACATAAAGGAAAAATAGTCTTTAAATTTTTAAAAGATATCGGACAAAATATTCTAGAATGGCCATCTCAGATTCTTGATCTTAATATCATAGAGAACGTTTGGGCTTACATCAAACGAGAAATGCCATGTGAGGTTGGAAGAATGGAAAATGAAAGTGGAATACAGTAGTAAAGGTGTGGAATAATATACCCACAGATTTCATAAGGAATGTAATAGTCTCAGTGCCAAGACGGCTATCCGACGTGCTAAAATCTAAAGGACGGAATATCTCATATTAGTAATCGAAGTATTTACGATGATTTTCACACGACTTTTTTGAGAGATCACGATTGCTTCGCACAAACAATTGTGAATTAAGTATTATTAGTTTAAATTTTCTGCAGAATAGAAAATTAAAAAAAATATTGAATTGAAAAGCTTAATATTTAGTTTAATGAAATTAAAAATAAAATTTTCCATTAAATTATTATTAGTCTCATTTTGAAGAGGTTTTGTGTAACGTTGCACTAAAAATTTACCTCGAACAAACAATTGTGAATAGGATAGTACAGGATTATTAGGCTCCAATAATTAAATTTATCAAGCGGTTATCAAAATTCCAACTTAACTCTAGTCTATGGATCAAATCCATTTTGGAATTTAATGAAAACCTAATTTCAACTCAACCTAACTCCAACCTGGTTCATGAAAACCTGGTAAATTTTTATAAAATAAGTGAGTAATTTGCATTTTAAAAAGTGATTGAAGTATTATAAAAAAATTATACGTATACTCTATTGTTTTCGTAAATACGATATTTATCGCGATTTTCGACAAAGAAGCTGACATCTGGTGAACAAAATGTAAATCATTTCATTTTGTAAATCATTCTTTTAGGAAAGAACTTGCTATAAAGCAATGGGGATTGTAACTGTCATAACAATGTATTTGACAATTCTCGTCCCCCTTGTAGACGTAGAAACCAACGCTATCTACGCTCGATAAAAAACGCCAATAGAACAGTCGAGTTTTGATTTTTGTTCATAATAGGGCGGATTATACGATTTTCGAATTTTTGAAAGGAAAAAAATTTCATAATACGAATTTTCGCGGCGAAACGTATTTTACGAAATCGAAAAATCTGGTATCCATTATAGCCCAAACATTATTCATGGACCATCATAGTTAACGTTATCGTGTTACATTAAAATTGCCGTTGCAAATTCAGTTTTCTGACGAAATATTTTGAATTTTTCTTTATTGTACTCGTAAACATCGTCCATCCATTTTGATACCGATTTAATATGTTTAACATGTTTCAACTTAGGTTTGACAAGGAGAATTCTCTTCACCCAGATGAACGGACGATTTTTGTACCCAAAATATTGAAACTTACTCTTGCTGGTTCAAATTACTCCATTCAATTCATTTACCACTTCGTTTTTTATCGATCCATTACAAAATCCTTTTTTTTGCAAAATTGTTCAGTTAAATCAATTCAATGAAAAACTGTTTATGCTGAACAACGATTAACTAAATTTTCATTAAAAATTATATTAGTACTAATACGGTTCAAATATTTATGTCCGACGGAATCCAAATGAAATAAGGAGAATTGAGTTCGAACCTAGTAAAATTCAGGGGGTTTATTTGGGAATTCGATTCGATAACGAGAGTACAAGATTCATATTTGATTTTAAATAAGAATCGTTCGAATCACATTCAAATCAAATAAGAATCTTATACTTTCGTTATCGAATCGAATTCCCAAATAGCCCCCCAGGAAAATTGACCTGTTCTTCATCGAATCCCAATCGAAAACGCTTTCTTGTACTGAAAATTATTTTTATCAAAATCGGTCGAACTGCAAGAAGTTGTAAAATGAGATCTAGCCTCAACCTATGAACCCTCCAAATGAATCATACCGCAAGCAGAGCTTCTTGCAATCGTTTTTTAACAGTCTGATTCTGACACTTTAAAACCTTCAGGAATTCTCATCAAAATCAATCAAAGCGTATTTAAAGCCCGTGATGCAAAATTAAGGAAATTAAAACATTCTTTCCCCTTATCGATAACTTTAGGGTTAGGGAAAGTATTTTTTACAGTATGCACTATGTAAAATATCCCAACATGGAAAATACGAAGCAGAAACTACTCAAAACTTTCTCTCATCAATTTTCACCAACATCGTTTCAACCAACAAATGGAATCCGAACAACCCCCGCAGACCGACTGAAGTTTCCTGAAAGTTGGTTTCATCGCAAACGCTTCTTGGCACTCGGAAACCTCTCTCACCAATTTAAATTTTGTTAGCCGAAAAATTTTTGAAAGAGTTTACACAAATTGATCAAAAAGGTTAATTAAGTGCCCGGACTCGAAAATTCTACTATCAATTTGTATCAAATTCGTTGGAGCTTCAAAGGGGTTTTAAAGGAACGCCGAACAAACTGGGCATACCTCCCAAACAAATTTTCCATAAATTTGGACTCGTCGCAATCGATTTTGTGCATTTTAAAACCGCCATTTATGAAAATCTGGGCGGTATGTTGTACCATCACTTCGAATCGAAATTCGAAAAAAGTCGAATGGCGGTATGTTGTATCATTTTCGACAAGCAAAAATGATACAATTTTCACTTTTTCGATTCGACTTTTTTCAATTTCGTTTCGAAGTGATGGTACAACATACCGCCCCTGCTCTAAACTAGAATGTTTGTGCAAATCTAACGACGTGTACGTGTACGCCTGTTCAAAAGACAGCTTCATAAAAAACGAAGGGGTGAAAGCAAAATCGAGTCGTTTTCGTTTCGTGTCGCGCTACGATGACAAAATTTTAATTTGTTAACATTAATTTCGGTGAGGCCGTATCAATACTCAACAAAACTCGATAAAATGAAGCTGCGTTTGAACAGATCCTAGGTTGCGCTGACACAGAAAAGGCTTTTCGTTCATGATTTAGATATAAGTTTCCAATGGGCATTTTATAAAAACACACTTTCGTACGCCAATCGCAACTATGAATGTAAAGTGAGTGATAATTGATATTTTCTAAATTATCTTTAAACATGGAAATGAGAGCAATTTTTGGTGGGGCGTGTCCTGAAAGAATGGTGTGAAATTCTTTAAAAGCAAATAACTTTAATTTTATTCGTTTTTTTTATTTTCTTCAGGGACAAGGTGGATTCGAATAATACCCAAACCTTACTAATCGTTTTTTATTTTTAACTAATTGAACTCAAATTTTAATTTCATTCTAACTCATAATTAAGATAAATTCTCTAGTCAATTGTTGTCTCCATCTCATTTAAATATATAAAACAACAACAACAATTATAAACTTAATAGTTTAAATATCATTGCATTGTACTCTGTGATTTCGAAAAGCGTATTCATTTGAAATTGCCAACCTTCCCTTAAACATTTAAAAAAAAAATATATTACTTAACCCACTTTCATTACGTCTAATAACATCATAAATAGATGAAATATTTTGTGGGAGGGTAGTTAATTTTGACTGAATCAATTTATCGAATTGTGTGTGATTTTATTGTATGTATATTTATAACATAAAACGGGAGCTCTTCTATTAAAAACATTAATTTTAATGTATCTATTGCTTTTTGTCGATTGTGAATTTGTGTGTGATTCTCACTTAATATACTCGATAATGTGTGTTTCGTGTGTTCTGATTTTTTATTGATTTATATATTTTTTAAAATCATAAGAAAGAAAACTAATACGTTAGAATAATACTCATAAAACTAATCTTAGAATCCAAAAGCGGCTTTAAATAGAATTGATACGTTGCTTAAAAAATATCCAAAATCACCCGAACTAATATATTGGAAGGCCATTGCATTGGATCGATTATCTGAAATATACAAAAGCAACCAACTGCTTGACGAAGCGATTGACAATTATCGGAAGGTTTTCAAATACGAGCCGCAATTAAATGACACTTTCCTCAAAGCGGTTGGTACAAAATGTATTGAGCGAATCAGATTCCGAGGGAAAATTGATTTATCGATTCCGGTGCATGAAAAATTAATTAACCGGTTTGTTGGAGAGCCAGAATTTCAGAATCAGTTGGCGGTGTCATATTTATTATTGGATCGGTACAGATTTGTTAAATATTTTCTCATCATTTCAAAAAATGCATTATATTATTATTGAAGTCTTGCAGATGCCAAAACTGTTCTACACAAAGTTTTATTAAAATGGCCGAATAATGGTTTCGCGCTAGCCCATTATGGATTTGTTCTAAAACTTTTGGATAAAAACTACAAGGATGCTGTTTTGTATCTAAAAAAGGGCATTGATAGCAGGGACGAGGGAACGCATGATGGAAGGTTTTATTATCATCTAGGCGATGCATTAAATAAATTAAATCGAGTAGACGAAGCAAGAGAAGTAGGTATTTTCATATTTTCTAGAACACAGTTAACAAAAAAAAAAATTATTTTTGCCTCAAGATTCATAAACAAGGAGCTGAACTCAAATTTTTTAAATCGGTCAACCAGCGGTCACTGTATAATGTAGATCATTTGAAATCACATCCATTTTGGACTAAACAGGAAACAACATATGAAACACATTTTGATACACTTGAGCGCAATTGGAATATAATACGACAAGAAGGTTTAAGTATACTCAGCGAAAAGGGTTTATTTGAAAATGAGAACGAAGACTTGAAAGATGTCGGAGTTTGGAAACAATTTTATTTATTTATGTCGGGCCGGCGATTAAATAAAAATTGCCAGAGAACGCCAATCACATGCAAATTACTAGATACATTTACCGCCGCAAAAGATTGTACACGGGGTCAAGTGAAATTTAGTGTTATGCATCCTAACACTCATGTGTGGCCACATTGTGGACCAACAAATAGTAGATTGCGTGCCCATCTCGGGTTAACAGTTCCAGTCGGGACATTCTTGCGCGTCGGTGATGAAATTCGCTCGTGGCAACAGGGACAATTTTTAATATTCGACGATAGTTTCGAACACGAAGTTTGGCATAACGGATCAACTGTTCGACTGGTACTTATTGTTGACGTCTGGCATCCAGATTTAACATCAACTGAACGGGGCAAACTGTGACGAATCTAGTTTCGTATCTATATAAATATGTTATCACCAAAGGATCCTAAGTTATGTTTTTAAATTATTTTATATTAATTATTTGCATCTATTTTTTATATTTAAATCATTTGTATTTTAAGGTAAATTAATAAGAAAATTCTTGATTAGAATAGAATATCAAAATCGTCGAATAAAGAAATATTATTTGATTCTGATTATGTTTATTTACTTTGTTTTATTTAATAAAATCTTAAATTAAAACGAAACTTTACACAAAATGTGGTTGTCGCCCACCTATAAAAAATTTCAAATTTAAGTGTGACATTTCCGGGGAACATGTGTGTGCAATGAATGTACTCACAATAACAGTCTGTTTGTGCTTCCTAAAAGATTCTAAATATTCGCGGTGTACCAGCTGTAATTATAAATATAATTTAAATAAGTATTAAGGATATACTTACCTCAATCACCCTCTTAAATTGGTGACCCCGACGTGATGTAGCAAAGTTCCACCGGGGCAGCAGCTAATTTTGTTATCATTGGCTCAAATAATCGTTTCATCAATATTAAATTTTGATGACCAAATTTAAAAAAAAACCGCAATCACCTTTGAAGAGGAGCGTTTTAAAACTCCAGTTGCATCGATTGAAGTTACAGTCAGTTTCCAAAGAGGCATTTTTTAAGTGGCATAGTATTCAAACCACCCGTAGAGCAGCTAAAATATTTTAATCAGCATCCAAGAGGGAACATTCAATAAGCAGCCGGAAATTATATACATAATTTCACATGTTAGCAGTTTAATTAGCAGAAAAATTGTAAGTACCAGCTTTATATTTTCTTAGTAAAACGTACTCCATTTTTCGTCATAGGCTACACAATAGATTTGCCAATCTACCCTATACTTTTTTTTATACAGGAAGTGCTCAGAGATTTAGGCGAATACGTACAAAATTAAATAAATTGTTACACGGATTATGGCTTAAAGATCAAAAACCGTCGCAGTTGCTGGAGCAAATGCATATGAATGCAGGTGAACATTTTGAAGAAAGTACAGTTAGACGTTTATGGTTGCAAAGGTTACCGCAACAAGTGCAGTTGGTGTTAGTTCCATTCGAAAATGACGTAACATTGGGAAAGTTAGCAGAACGAGCGGATGATTTAATCGAAACCTTGTCACAACAACAAATACTGGAAATCAGTGATAAATCGCATGTAGTCAAGCAAAAGGAATCTTCAGTTTCGTCAATTAATTAGTTTCAAGAGATGTTGGCTAAGTTCCGTAAGGATATTTTTTTTCTTTTTTTCGGATTAGATGGAAGTGTCCGTAGCACATACAGATCTCATAGTCCACATAATGCTTCTAGAAGTTCATCCAAATCTAGAGAGCGAACGTACGATGAAACCGAGTGTTTTTATCATCGAAGTTTTAAGGACAAAGCAACAAAGTATGTTTTTGGTTGTCGACATCATAACAAATTTATCGTAAGTAAATCACAAATTTCAAAAAACTAAATTCTGGTCAGCATCTTGAGACGTGTGTTGATGAAATTTTTACAAATCATCTGCATATTTTTGACCAAAATTCTAAACGTAAATTTCTGGTAGACACAGGTGCAGGCGTGTCAGTTTTACCTGGAAATTTCAGTAATAAAAAAATCATCGAACCGGAATTTCATTTATATGCAGCAAACGGTACCAAAATTAAAGCCTACGGAACGCAGACAATTTCAATAAACGTTGGTTTATGTAGGGTGTTTAAAATTGTGTTTTATAGTTGCTGATGTATCAATCAATGCCAATAATCGGTGCAGATTTTTTAAAATCAACCGGATTAGTTGTATATATTAGAAAAGGCAGATTAGTAGATTCAATAAGAAATTTGTATACAATAGGATCCATTACACAAAATCCAAGTCTTTGGTTAGCATTGGTGGATAAAAACAAAATTAATTCGGATGTTAGCAAATTATTAAAACAATTCGAATCAATTACTCGGGAAGCAGTTAATATGAATACTCCAAAACATTACGTTACGCACTGTTTGGAGACACGAGGGCAACCAGTTATGTGTAAGACGAAGCGCTTGGCTCCCGATAAATTAAAAATAGCAAGGGAACATTTCGAGAATATGATGGCGCAAGGTATCTGTTGTCCTAGCAAGAGTGAATGGACTAGTCCTCTGCATTTGGTACCGAATAAAAACGATAAGTGAAGACCCTGTGGAGATTACAGGGCGTTGAATAATGTGACCAGCCCCAATAACTATCCTGTACCACATCTACAAGATTTCTCATTTCAGCTCTCAAGTTGCACAATATTTTCGACAATAGACTTGGTACGAGCATACCACAAAATTCCAATAGAACCACGAGATGTACCCAAAACAACCATAGTAACACCATTCGGACTTTTCAAATTTAATAGAATGGCATTCGGCCTTCGAAATGCAGCACAGTCGTTCCATCGACTAATGCATTCAGTACTAAGGGGATTGTCGTTCTGTTTTGTTTATCTAGATGATATTCTTATTGCATCCACTTCATTGGATGAACGTGTATCGCAAGTCGAACAGGTTTTCCAACGCTTAGCCGAAAACAGGTTAGTAATTAAACTGGATGAATATGTATTTGCACAGCATGAAATCTCTTTTCTGGGGCATTTTGTAAAAAATGAATGGAATTTTGCCGTCTCCAGCGAGAATAGAAATTATTCGTGATTTTCGGCAGCCTGTTAACGTACAGCAATTAAAACGTTTTTTAGGAATGATCAATTTTTATAGACGATTCATTCCATCCGCGGCACATGTCAGCAAAGCTATCAATAATGGTAGATGCTTCAGACACAGCAGTAGGGGCGGTTATGCAGCAGTTGGTAAAGGAAGTTTGGCAACCACTGGGTTTTTACCGTTAGGTTAACTGAGACGCAGAAGAAATAGTGTACCTATGATCGGGAGTTGTTAGCGGCTTATTTAGGTGTGAAGTACTTCCGATTCTATCTCGAGGGACGAAATTTCATTCTCATTACGGACCACAAACCTCATTTAGAAAAAATTTGGACAAAGCATCATCACAAAGACAAAGACGTCAGCTAGACTTTATTCGACAGTTTACAACGAACTTGCGACATATAACGGGTACAGATAATGTAGTAGCTGATGCGTTATCTAGAGTAGACCCTATTGACATTCACGAGACTATTGACTATAACGAACTTGCTACAGATCAGTTGCAGGACTCGGAACTGAATGACCATGCTACAGGACAAGAGCTCTGGATTGAATTTAGTACTACGATCGCTAGCTTTCATTACAGAACATTTCATTTATTGTGTCATATCGACGGGACAAACAAGACTTTTTATCCCATGAGAATGGAGGAGGAAGGTATTTGAGTCGCTACACAATCTGACGCATCCGGGAGTAAAAGCTTTGTTGTCAAAACATGTAGTGTGGCCTTCAATTAAACAGGATGTTAGGGAATTGGCGCAAGCATGTTTGGCTTGTCAAAAATCCAAAGTAGCAAGACACACTCAAGCACCAATTGGTAATTTTGAGGTTACTAAGGAAAGATTTACAGAGGTTCATATTGACTTATTTGGACCGTTACCCTTATCCAATAATCAAAAATACTGCCTAACCATGATTGATTGATATACGCACTGGACGGAGGCAATCCCGATACCAGATATCAATTCAAATACGGTGGCAAGCGCTTTTTATTCAAATTGGATAGCTCGGTTTGATGTTCCTAATTTGATAGTAACATCAGGGTTCGAATCGAAGATGGTTCGAATCGAATCTTTTTGCAGAATTATCACAATTAATAGGTTTCAAAAGAAGACGTACTACATCGTATAATCCTAAATGTAACGGAATGATTGAACGTTGGCATAGGACATTAAATTCAGCGACTATGTGTCATAATAGAACGGATTGGTCGGAAATATTACCACTCGTATTGTTAGGTTTACGTACTTCCTTTAATGAAGAGTTAAAAACTACTCCTGCAGAGTTGGTATATGGAAGTACTGTCAGAGTTCCTGGGCGGAAGTTCATGGAACTACCAAATACTTCAATTCCACAATCTGAATTTGCGACTAATCTAAAACGATATTTCGAAGAATTAAAACCGGTTAACGCATCTCGGCATTCAAAAGAGATTTTTCATCAGCAGGAAGTTAGAGGATTGCTCTCATGTGTTTATAGGTACAGATGCAGTCAAAGGGGAAGTTCATCCTCCGTATACCGACCCTTTTAAAATTTTGAATAGGGATAAAAAAAATGAGCTAGAAATTAAAGATAAGAAAGTTAACATTTCAATTGATAGACTCAAACCATGTTATTCCGAAAGTAAAGGTGAGTTGTTCAACAATCAGCCATTAGCGACTAATGTGTCATTGAATTTTGATGATAAAGCTGATTTCAGAAACTCCAAGATCTAAGAAGAAAGTAGTTTTCGGCCAGCATGTACAAATTAGTAATGAACCAAAAGAAGTGTTATCAAGACATGGCCGTGTGATAAAACTACTATTTTATCACACGAAAAATTCTCGAAATTAATAAACAGAACAAGCGCAAGCAAAGTGTTGTGAAATTCATACTGTAAACTACTTCATACTACTTTAAATCGTGCGTATTTAAACGTTAATGGTGCAGATTCATAAATAAAGTTTGTGAAACTGTACGCCTGTAGCTCGTAACTAATTGGTCTCAGAAGCGAAAATTTGCAAAGCCAAGGCATAGTAATTAATACAATTATATTTATATCCTAGGGAACTAATGGAGGAGGTTAGCAAAGTGAGACATTCCCGAAAGTTATTGTTGCCGAGTGAACGCTTTTGTAAATATGAAGCAGATCAATATGAAATTCGAATATGTCGATGCTAGACTCTGAGGCCTCTAGATCAAAGATGTATCAGATGTCAGAAACTTAGACGCTGTATGAAGGATTCGTCATCTTTTCGCTCTATAGTTTTTTCTGAGTAAAATAGTCAGTCCCATTTGCCTGAAAATATTTCGAATTGCAACTGTAGTTAGCGATTTGTTTCAGTCATGTTATTTTAAAGGCCCTGAACAGTTTGATTTTCATCATATTTCTCATGAAATGGTTATTGGGTGTCGGATGTGAGGTAGGTATTTTTGTAATAGATAACCACGTGTGCTTAGTGAACATTAAACAATTAAATATTTTTTATTGCTAAAATGCGCTTATGGTATCTTGCGCGTATCATAAATTTGCTATATATTGCGATTCAATAAGAATCGCCGATTCCATCATAAAAACTCGAGTGTTTTAAAAATATAACATTGACGGATTCTTTGTTGTTAACAATATTTTTAAATTTAGATCTGATAAAATTTAACCCATACTTAATAGTACAACACTCTTTTAAGTGCATATTGCAGCAAACCGATAACAAAACACGCAACTTTAATTTAAAATTAATCGTCGATTAAGAATATGTATGTACTACGTGTAAAAATTCATCATTATTTGAATCGATAATTTGATTGTGATAACGATTACGATAATTGATTTAATTGTCTAGATAAAATAGCGGGATCTAGATTTCCTAATATGTACACGTTTACGGTGTATTGACTCAGACTACAGAAAATAAACTAGCTTCATGCATTATGTACTTATGGCTTTATAGATTAAGAACCTAGTAGCAGTCTAGCACGAGTCCGAAGAATTGCCTCTAACCAACCACTCTCAATAAAGTGTTACGAAATTATGGTTTCATGTAATGTGCGAGTACTCTACTCCGAATCCAATATCAACATTGAAATGGAGGGGGGGGGGGGGGGGGGTTATTACACGATTTTGTATAACGGCAAAGTGATTCGTTTCAACTCTTTTCGTGGGATTGGCAGTCGATCAATTCTTGAAGATCAATTGGCGAAGTTTCTTATACACGGTGTAGGTGGGAAAAAGTTACATTTAATTGAATTGTATGTGAACTAACCGTCATTAGTCGTAGTTATTTGATGGCATACAAGAATTGTTGCAATAGCAAGGCACACGCATTCATTCGGATATTATCCAACTGATCCGAAAAAATACCATAGAAATCTCATTTTGGCGAAATCTCTCCCAAATACAGTTCGGGAAGTACTTTAACATAAGCGCGAAACTGAAGGGAACTCTAGTTGGAGTTTCTTGTTTCATTCAACCAACGATAATAATCTATTTATCATTGCTTCTGTAGATGGTGAAGATGTTCTAAAGTATACAAATTATTGGTACACCCTACAGAATCTTTTTAATCATTCACTAGTAAGCAGAGTTTTCAGAAATGACAGCTCATGCTATACAGAGGGATCTCAATTACTTCATAATACAATTGATTCCGATTAATCGGGACACCGGTTAATCGGTACACCTGCTTAATTGGGACCAATTGTACTACACCTGATGTGTCTCGATTAAGCGGAATCGACTGTATTTGTTAATTGTTTTGTTTGAGTTAGTTGTCTGCAGCACAAAGTTGAACGAGCGCTAAACGCACAATATGGGTTTATAACAGGAAAATCTGTACAGGGGCCTTATTCCTGAATACGCTACGAAAACGAAAGTACAAGATTCATATTTGAATTGAATCAGATTCATACGATTCTTATTTTAAGTTGAATAGGTATCTTGTTCTTCGATTTTCGTATCGTATTCAGGAATAGGGCCCTGGTACTAATTTAGTTAATAAAACTGTAAAAGCACCACCAAACAGACGTTAGCAGCGCTTTTGAATATATTTGTTGTGAAAAGGTTCTTGAAAGTTATTGTACATTTGAGCGAGTGAGTGATTCAATCCATATTAAACAGACATGTGATAATTGGAGGTATGAAACCCAAAGTGAGCAATGTTACCTCGGGAGTTCCCCATCGAGCCTATGTTAGATTCTTGATATTTCTTGTCTCAATGACTGATTTAAAATTATCATAAGTGATTCTCATATACACATGTATGCCATTAATGTTTTAATAGCGTAATTTAGAGGTCCAATATTCGATCATTCTTCGCAGCATCTCGGGTCATACTTCAACAATAACGCGAGGTTAGCTTCAATAGTCAAGTGTTCAATAGTCTCTGGCTTATCAACGTATACACAAGTGACTTCACATACCCCCAAGGAAAATTGTCCAGCTGTGTTGAATTTCAAGACTGCAGTGGGCGTAGACATGTCTTCATGCTGCGTGACATGTGGTCCAGTCTTGTTGGAACCACAAAGCCTCTTATGTCAATACCATCCAATTGAAGCACAAAAAATATACTCATGTGTGTGGCGTCGCCTTATATGGTTTGTAGGTTTTGTTTGCACCGGTCGGTTTATAGGGGTAGAGTAAGTAAGAAAAAGAAAATAATTATCATTGTAGATTTCACCACTGGTTTAGTTGTCTCTTGAAAATTAATAAAATAAAAATTTCATTTTTTGTGTGTTAAAATAAAAATATAAATTGGAAGCGGATTTTATTATACCATAATAAGTATTCCAGACATCCATAATTGGTGACCGCGACGGGGCTTAACATAATTGGTCATTTAAATATTAGGATTTGTGAACGCTTTAATGTAAGAAATAAAAATAGAATTATTATTCCTAGATCCAGAACATCACATTTTAGTAAATATTCTCTCTGTACAGCCCCAATTCTTTTTAACAAATTACCTGCGAACATGTCAGATTGTACCTCCCTTTCACGTTTTTCAAAATTATTAAAAGCATGGTTATTTACTGTCAGCAATATAGATACATTATTTGAAATTATTTCATAATTATTATATTCAATGTTAAGTAAGTTGTGTTTTTTTTTCTTTCAATTTTCTGTTCTTTATAATTTACATTTGTATAACTATAAACATAATCCCCCCACATTCAGTATAAGTACATTACAATTATTTTTAATGTTGGTACATTTAACACTAAACTTTTAGTTTATAAAATGTTCCTAATTTTATTCATCGCATTTTGCCTGCAATTTTCTACCAGTTGTTATTATTTTTACTATTATCATGTAACAACTTATTAGTAATATTTAAATTTATAACAAATGTCATGAATAAAATTTAAAATAAAAAAAATAAAAAAGAAAAGAAAAATAGTCTGTAATAAACACATCCACGTATTATTTTGCACACTAAAACAACATCCAGCTTGGTGTATATAATTTTACAACACGTTTGGGATTAACGTCATAGTTAACAAAGCCATCCAGTTTGCCGTATGTTATGTACAACAGTAACTTGCGTACCAACCACGAGGAGGATTATCATAACCTGCAATCCGGTGATGTACAAATTTATGCTAATTATTATTACAATTTAATGTACTGTCAAATTAAACATATGGTTATATTATTCGACACTTTATATTTAATAATTTGCATTATGTGTGTATTACAATAATTTTTTTGGATTGTTCTAATTGTAATTCGGGGGCTAATTGGAAACTCTAATTGGAACCCGGTACCCGGGTCGTTTGAATTTAACCGAATGACATTCGAGTTGCGAAATGCGACCCAGACATACAAAGGTTTATACATACAGTTTTGGATGGATTGGGTTTCGTTTCTCACGATTTACTCATACAGTGTTGGAGAAAAAAATTGGGCAAACATATTTTATTGCAAATTGGAGTTTTTTTTTTGCTAAAATTACAAAACTTTTGAATGCTTTGGCTTATTGTTTCATTTTAAATACATGTATGACGTAATTTTTTGGAAAAAATGTACCTGCAATTTAGGGGCAAAACCCTGAAAAATACCATAATATTCAAAATACGTTGATTGGAGTTTACGTAATGGAATAAATCAAACACCTATTTTTTGTTTTTTATTGATTTATAGAAGTTCTATCCTTAATATTAATATTTTATTTTACCACCATTTGCTTTTATTACAGTGATACACCTCCGATTCATTGAATTTGATAAAGTCGTAGGAGGTATATCGTCATCAACAAACATTTTAAAGCTTGAATCGATTCAGGGCGCTTTCTTGCAAATTTTAGCTTCATTATAGACCAAATATTTTCAATGGGATTTAAGTCTGGACTATCCGGGGGCCAGCTCAACACATCGATACTTGTTTCTTCGAAGTACTTTTTTACCTTTAAATGAAGAGATAAGAAAAAAAAAAAGTTTTTAACAAATTATTTATGTTTATCTGAAAGCCATTTTTTCTATCTACAATTCAAAATTAATAACTCACAACTTTGGCGGTATGGCATGGAGCGTTGGCCTGTTGAAAAATAAATTTGTAAGTCTCGCCAAAAAGCTTTAACACAGAAGGCTGAAATTCGTTGTGTAGGACCTGCAGATAAACAGCTGCTGTAATGGTGGAACTAAGGAAGCACAATCAACCGGTTTCATTTCCGGAAAAGCATCCCAGACCATAACTCCTTCATTTTTTGGTGGAAGTCTTAAAAGACATTCGTTGCTAAGCCTGCCGTCCGTTTTGCTTCTTACGAGAATTCTTCCATCTCCAACATGCAGCTTGAATTTTGTTTCATCAGAGAAAATTACATCATTCCACATCTCTGTGGCACTATTCTGGTAATTCCCCAGGAATAGAAAACTGGGGAAAGATTTTACATAGCTTTTATTTATAAATCAGTTTTTTGTGCCCTACTGAGAAAAAGAGTTTGATGTAAATATTTGTAAATTGGGAATAATTTTTCCATACCGAAATTATCAGGGAAAGTTATTCCCAATTTTATTTTGTTTTCAAAAAAATTGCCACTAACATTTTATCTTAGTATGCCAGAACAAAATTATTTAAATCGAATTTATATGTAAATTCTTTCCCCAGTTCCCTATTCCCGGGGAATTACCAGAATAGTGCCACCTGGAGTTCAAAAAACATGCTCCTGGGCTCCACTAGTAATGTGAACTCAGGCTTCTGGACTGGTTTAAGTGCTCACAAACCAGCTTTAACAAGTCACTTTCTCACTAAGCTGGCTGAAATTTGTTTTCCCGTTGCTCGCTCAACATTCCGTCTTATGTCCGATGAAGTTTTAAAACGGTTCCGGTCAAACTGTAATATTATAAAACGTTCTTCCACTGGCGTTGGCTTTCTCATTCTTTATTTGACTAGGATCACTTACAAATAACTTCATCTTACAAAATTTGCACAATTTATACTAAAAAAATTACAGGCAATAAACATCTGCACCCTAATGACGGCCAAGAACGGTAGGCGTAAAATTAAATAATTGCTTGACCAATTTCGCATAATACATCAATTGATCCGGCTGTACCGGTGTAATAAAAACAAAAGGCGGCCCAATAAAATATTAATATTAAAGATAGAACTTCTATAAACCAATAAAAAATAAAAAAAAAATTAAAAATAGGTGTTTAGTTTATTCCATTACGTAAACTCCAATCAACGTATTTTGAATATTTTTGCATTTTTCGGGGTTTTGCCCCTAAATTGCAGTTAAATTTTTTTTCCAAAAAATTACGTCATACATTTATTTAAAATGAAACAATAAGCCAATTGCTTTCAAAAGTTTTGTAATTTTAGTTTTCGCACGTTTAAGGTACTATGGCTTAATATAATTAACGTGAGGAAATGTATTTTTGAAAAGCCCGAGGTAAAATTTCTCGGTCATATCGTAAGTTAATTGGGTATTAAACCAGACACGGATAAGGTTATAGCAATTAACGAATACAAGCCACCGGAAACGATAAAAGACATGAGACGATTTCTCGGGATGTTAAATTTTTATCGTACGCTCATTCCTAATGCAGCTGGGAGCCAAGTCATTCTTAATCAATTCCTAAAAGGGTCAAAGAAAAATGATAAACGAAAAATTGAATGGGAAGCACAATCGATCTCAGCGTTTAATAAGGCGAAACAAGATCTTACTGACGGAGGTGCAGTTATACAACAATTGGTCGACGGGCAGTTTCAGCACTAGGATTATATTCTGTAAATCTTTCTGATGCACAAAAGCGTTATAGCATGTTTGATAGGGAGTTGTTGGCTGCGTGTTCATCGATTAAACATTTTAGGTATTTATTGAAAGGACGTCAGTTTGTCCTATACACTGATCACAAATCTTTAATTTTTGCATTTTGCCAAAATTTCGAGAAAGCATTGCCTCGCTAGTTTGGTCACCTGGACTATATAAGTCAGTTTACGACTGATATTAGTCATATGTCCGGCAATGAAAATATTGTGGCCGACGCGCTTTCCCGTATCGAGGAAATCGGAATTTCACCAAATATAAATTTCAAGGCTTGGCAGTGGAACAGTTAATACCAGAGTTTGGGTTAAATTTCACAAAGATACCGCTCTTTAGTTCAAAGTTACAGGTTATTTGTGACACATCGTCTGGAGTTGAAAGACCATTTGTTCCGATCAAGTTTAGGAAACAGGTATTTCACAGTATCCATGATTAATCGCAACCAGGAATCAAGAACACCGTGAAATTGGTCTCAAGTAAATACGTATGGCCAGGTGTTAAAAAAGAAGTTTGGAATAATAAAATCAGTCGGCACGTCAAATCACCGTTGGGTCAGTTCCAATTAGTAGAAAAAAGATTTGACGAATTTCATATAGATGATCGGACCTTTGCCAATTTCAGAAAATCAGCGTTACTGTCTGACTGTCATAGACAGATTTACGCGTTGGGCGGAAGCAATTCCATTGCCTGATATTAAAGTAGAAACTGTAGTATTTGCGTTATACAACGGTTGAATGTCAAGGTTTGGCACTCTTTTATATTTGGTTACTGATCAAGGACGTCAATTTGAGCCCGAGTTATTTAGGGAATTAGCAGTTTTAATGTAATTCAAAGGGAAACAATCTTCCGCTTACAATCCTCGGGCAAACAGAATTATTGAAAGATGGCATCGTACCCTTAATACTACAATAATGTGTCACGGTCGACAAGAGTGGACAAAGGTGTTACCAACTTGGTTTGAGAACAGCATACCGGGAAGATTTTAAGTGTACTTCAGCAGAGTTAGTGTATGGCGAAACTCTAAGCTTGCCTGGGAATTTCGTTAGTGTATCTAATACCTCAGACTTACAAACTGATTTTGTAAAAGAGCTTAGAAATCATTTTACAGCTATTTAGTCAGTGCCTCCTGCTCACCATAAAAAGCTAATTCATTTGTGTTCAAGGAATTGGGTAATTGTACACATGTGTTTGTACGTACTGATGCAGTGCGGGTGTCACTTCGGTCCCCCTTTTCAGGTTTTAAGTCATAATGAAAAATTTTATAAGGTCAGGATTAGAGATAGAGAAGTCCACGTCTCGATAGATAGATTGAAGTTTTGTTTTCAGGAGACAACTGAGGTGGTTAATACAACAGAGGTAATAAGTACGAATATCTCACAAACAATTTTGTGGAAATCAACAGTACCATTCACGCCAGTGCAAGGAGTTTCGAGTTCAAAGAAGGGCGTTACTTTAAATCCAGTGCCGGAGATCAGAATAATTCCGAAAAATACTCGGATTGGCAGAGCTGTAATATTACCCACGCGTTATCGTTAACTTGTATCGTTTGTTCGCTCACTGGGTAGGGAGTACTGTGGCGTCATCTTATATGGTTTGTAGGTTTTGTTTGCACCGGTCGGTTTATAAGGGTAAAAGAAAATAATTGTCATTGTAGATTTCACCACTGGTTGAGTTGCGTCTTGAAAATTAATAAAATAAAAATTTAATTTAAAAAATAAATTTAAAACAAAAAAAATAGAATTTCGTAAAATTTGCAATAAATAAAATAAAATTTAAAAAAAAAAAATTCCTTGAAATATAATTGTCTGGGTTCTGAATATATTTTTTTCATTCCTTTATGTTTTATTACGATCTTTTAATATTTATTGTGCTGAATCAATTTCAATTTAAATAAAATTAATAAAATTCTGGGCTGGTATGAAAATATAAGTTTAGTGTTGCCTAATGCAATTATTTATTTTTTATGGGATGAGTTTTTGGGCTAACTTCACATACATACTACCGAGGGAATTTACCGACAACAATATCGCCGACTGCCGATAGTATTAATTAGCACACACAACCAGATGGCCGACGTGCCCCTTTACCGATACCCAAACCATCGACACCCGCAACGCCGAAATAAATATCGCCGAAAGCCACACAGATGTATAAGTTTGATTTAGCGGTGCTGTTAATATAGATGTGAGATAAACAAGTTCAGTTGAGAGTGCCTTAGATTTTGATAATAGCAATTTAATTGTCAGAAATAATTGCATCGCTAGAAGCACCCACAACGCTGACACTAATATCGCTGACACTCATATATACTCCACACTCACATCGCCAAGAGTCACATCGCTAACAAGTAGTTTTTCCAGCTACAAACGCCGACAAACCACTTCGTCGATACAACCACATCGCCGACACTCTCATCGCCAAGTACCATGAAGAACTATTGAGACCACCTGCACTGATTAAAGTCAGCAAGCGGCGGTACAAACCTTGATTCGACGGGCCGTAAAATTGAAACGTACCGGTAAACTAGAGGTTACGACTATTGCCGATTTCAACGTTCATTCTGGATATTTGGAATATGGAAGAAGTCACAACAAAGGAAGAGTTTCTATTGCAATATTTAAACATTTTAAAGAAGGGAACGACTTTTATATAATAATATTGTGAACAGTCTTCAACCGAGAGCACGCAGATCACAGTACTCGTAAGGGAAAGTGCCCAGCGCGACAAAAGGTGGTAGAATGCAACCGCGAAAATGTGTTATATGAAGCTGCTTCAGTTTTCTGTATGTCGCAATACAATGTGAGCACTAAAGGAACTTGAATGATGGCGCATCAAGAAGAAAGTCAATAGAATACATATTTAAGGCGCATTCAGTGTTGTGTTCTTTCGTTCCTTCCTTCCTTCTGAAATTCGGCTAAACCAATTTCATTGGCTAAAAATGACGTTTATTTTCTTGTAAATTTTTTTCAGCGACTTCGATTGATTTAAAAAATAATTCAGAAGGAAGGAATGAACGAACGAAACACTGAATCCACCTTTATGGATGATATGCCCCTATCCATGTGAGCGACTAGAGCAACTCATCCATTTTCTAGATGGTTTGGGATCAGGAAATATTAACGTCAGCTATTTCGTGAGGTACCACTCAAACAAAAAGAAGTGGTCAAACCCTATTAGACATCGTCTCGGTCGTTGATGTTGTTGAGCATTACCAGCAATATGTTACATACACTCAGCCGGAGTAACGGTGGTTCTGTGTTGGTCTAAGGTTTGTTACCGAATCTCGTGGCAAGAAGAATAGTTTGGGAGATCATAGCCTTAGAGTAATTCCCGAGACTACATCCGGACGGGTACTGCCAACCTAACATCTAATGGACAGTGTCACCAACACATTTGTAATGTTCCAATGCCTAAAAGAATAACTGTGTGATTTTCACCGGCCTAATGGTGGAATCCAGAAATTGCATCGTTTGGCCGAGTCGGTGCAATCGAGAAGGCGAATGCTAACGTGGCCGTACAAGTTGGCAATGTCAAAGCTCAAACTTTCGAGAAGTATAGCCACAACATGTCCTTTCCTGGAAGGACACTTTCTTGGTACCTTTGAAATAAATTTTTAATAATTGGTAATGCGTTCAAGGTAGGAATAGAACTAATGTTGACTTAGACTGTGTGCCTGAGAGCGATTATTTCGACTAAATTGCCGACAAAACTAAATTAATGAGTAGTTATGCTATTACCCACCAAATTCTATCATTTAGACTACTGCTGAGGTTGCTTGACTATTTAGTTGTCATTTCCATTTTTGTTTTTATTATTTTTTTCGTCGAATACATACGAGAAAAAATGTCTGAAAGGAAATACTCTCATTCGTAAATTTCGATTGGCATGAATAATGCGACTCCCATATCCATATTTGTTTTATTTTTTCTATTTCCTTGATTTTATATAATAATAAATCGGTGTTGTTGAAAACAATATGACGTATGAAAAGTCATAATTTAGTTTAGTTTACAATCGGGAGGCACAGCATATTTAATGATACTAGTGCCACCTTTGAATGAATGATATGAACCAGTCATTAATTTAATTTAGTCGAAAAAATCGCTCTCAGGCACACAGTCTTAATATAATAATAATTAATTTTATACATACCTACCAACCATAAAAGAAGCAAATAAGTAAGTGTACTAAGTACATATTAAATTAATAAACAAACATTTTTTAATTACGTTTTTTTTTATTTTTAAATTATAATCATAATAATTTTGTTTTTTTATTTTAAATAATTTTTTACACAACAGTTTCTTTTGCATTTTGTTTATTAAATATTTAATTTGTTTGTTTTTGTTTCTTGTAAAGAAAGATCTTGTTCTTTTACGAAAATCATAATTAAAATAATTTTAATTATTTCATAGTGTTGTTTTCTTTTTAACTTTCTAATTGTAATAAATTAATAATGTTGTTTTTTTTTAATTTATATAATTTATTTATTTTTATTTTGTTTAAATAAAATTATGTTTTTATAAGGGCAGCTGTAATTTTAATATTATTTATTATTATATATAATATATAATTATTTTTTTTGTTTGCGATTTTTTAATTTTATTATTTATATTTATTTTTAGTATTTTATTTATTTATAATATATATATATATAATTCTATTTTCTAGAGTATTTACACTTTTTTTTTGTTTATTTATAATTTTTTTTTGTTAGATTTTGTGTCATTTTTCAAGTAAATTTTAAGTTAACCATCCTGAGAAAGTACATCCAATGCAAATTTTAAATTTTTTTATTTTTTAAATGCGGTTTTGAATTTTTGTTTTCCTTTCAATCATAACATAATAAATTAATTAGTCTAACTAGGTAAGTTGTACGTATATTTTATTAGGAAAGGTGAAACGGTATCTGATTACGTTCAATTTTGGTTATAATATTATTATAACGTATGGCGGGCGGTTAATTAAAAAGATGACAACAATTTTTTTTTCATTTTTTATTAATTTTTTTTTGTTTTAATCACAGATTTAAAAATAAAAAAGATTTTTCTTTTGTCCAATAATAAAATTATATAAAAATGCCGAATTTTTTACTTTTTTAATAAAATAAAATAAATTATAAATTAAAGTACGGAGAAAATATATATATTTGTTTTTAATTTCTAATTTAATTTATTAATTTATATTTACTGAAGAAAGAAGTAGTGTATAAACCTATATATTATATAATAAAAAAAAAATTTAAAAATAATTTCGACTAGAAATTAGTTGCCACATTGTTTTGTTTTTATTTTTAAAGAAAATATTAAATATTAAAAAATAATTATAATTTTTTTTTTTGTAAATATAAATTAATAAATTAAAAGTTTATTTACAAAATTATAGATGGGGGGCTTGATTGTTATATAATAACTTCCGGTAGACTATTCGATCAGTCGATATTTTTTGTATGTATAATTTAAAATGGCACACAAACGAACGAACATTAATTAATTAAGCACGCGCGCGCCTCTATCGGTACGCGTAACAATTTGAGATTCATGATTTTTACTTTTTTTTTTAATTTCTTTGTGATATGTCAAAATGGGGTTCGCGATTATTATTTTATTTATTACTGATCTGATATAATCTAAATTTTAATAATTAAAAATAAAATATGTTTTATACTAGATAATTATATGGTAATTCTATTAAATCTAACGTAAAACAAAGGAGGAAAAACTGAAAACTATTGAGATTCAATCACTAAAAAAAAAATCTAATTTATTAAAACGAAAAACTTAAGATAAAAAAACATATTTTTGACAAGATTTTTATAAAATCCTCGTATTTCTAATTTAATTTAATTAATTTTTGTTTTTTTTATTTTATTTTATTATAAAATACTGATTTTTACAATTTTTTTGTTTGTTTGTTTAATTTGAGACAATATAATATTTATAATTTTTATTTTCAGTCAATATAATTTTTTGTATTTTTTGAGCTATCGGCCATTTCGTATATAAATATATATATGTATGTATCTTAACAAGATGGCGGAATATAAATAAAATCATAATAATATACAATAATTTTATAAATACAAAATAGCCGTATTTAATATTTTATATAATATTATAATATATAATTATTATTTATATATTTGGGAAGCGTTTATATTTTTTTATTTATATAATTTTAAATGATTGAGTCAATATTAATTATTATTTTTATTTAATTGTATAAATAAAAATTGAAATACATATATGTATAATTAAAAATAAAATCTATCTACATGTCAAAAATTATATTTATATAATATATATATATTTATATTTGAAATAAAAAATATTGCTTGTAATAATTTTGTGTAGGTAATTTAATTGTCCGAAACATAAAATAGTTTAAAATATTAATAATAATAATAATAATAATAATAATAATGACTTGGTTTTTTTTTTAAATTTTCAACAAAACACGTGGAAATCATACGCACAAAATTAAAGTAGAAGTCTTTTGGTTAAAAATATTACCGACACAAATATTGAGATAAACAGCGATACGGCTGAGATTCGATTAACAGTTGCGGCACTATGTTCAGTATTTGTCGGTGGTATATGATTAATTCTAGTCCGTGATGGATCATCAATTGAGCTAACATCAACAACACGTGTATGCGTATCTAAAAATGGGGTTTCAAAAAATAAAATTATAGAAAAAGAAAAGAGAAAAAGAACCGAATTAGAATAGCTAAGAAATTTTTATATAAGTTACCAATTTTACCAGCTCCAGATCCTGATGCCCCATAATCATCCATATCATCGTTATCGTTGTCAATCCAACCCGAACCCTCTGGCATATCGGATAACATTTTATCACCATCAATCATACGGGTCGAATAGGCATTGGCCACTTGACGCTGTAAATCAACAATTTCGTCACTCACTTCAGTTAATTTGGTGGCCCGCAATGTGGTCGTTGTATCTTCATATGGAACTTCGGGATTGTATTTTTGTGCACTAATGCTAGTTGGGAGTTTGGATGATGTGTATTCGCCAACAAATGAGCCAGTCCAACAATTTTTGTCATCTCTTTTATACTCGTCGTCCTCACATAATCTAAAATGCAGATATAAAGAGAGAAAGATATTAATAATTTTTATTCAGTTTTAACATTTTAATAAAATGTTTGAATTCTCTGTTGCTCTGTTGTAATAGGAAAAATAACTCACTAGGAACAAACACACTAATTGTGAGAGCCCACGTTGGTGCCCTAGATTATTCATTATGTAGTTCCTTGAAAAAAAAATCATCATGCCTCGCTTTATTTTTCGATTGCGGTAACAGTAGTGCTGTTGCAAACTGTGCGAAGAAATGTACTGTAATGAGGTGGTTTCAAAATTTGACCAAAATAAAAATATTTCACTAGACTCGATTGTATTTTTGACAATTATTACTTTTATTTGACATTATTTCACAAATTAACTTTAAAACAAAATTCAAACATTTTTATAACTTAAAGAAAATAAATCTAAAATTAACTCAGACATTTTTATATGATATTCTTCTTTGGTAAAAGGTTCTGCTTCGTGTGTTATTTTTTTTTACATTCACACCAATATAACCCGATTACAATTCGTTTTTTCTTTTTATTTTACCGGTGATTGGTGTTGTGTGGTAATATTATTTCGTTACAGTCTCCCCCTCAGAACTTCCAAATCGTCCCGATGGGAGTTCTGGACAATCTGTTGACTCAATCCCCCCCTTATAAGGAACTAATTGGGATACATGATAACGGCCCAAAATTGAGTTATTGTGGTCATTTGTTGAGATTTCAAAGGTATTCGATGATATTATGTTTGAGATTTGATGCGGACCGGTTCGCCGTGGAGCAAACTTTTTTGTAAACCCTTTATCGGCATTGCTGCGAGGATGCGTACACACCAAAACCAAATCACCAATTTTATATAAACGGGTTCGACGTCTCGAACAATCATGGTGTTCTTTCCGGATATCCTGCGTTTTTTCATGCACTTCTTTGGCATCCATATATTTATGTTTGATTGTATTAAGATATGGTACAACCTGCGATTCGTAGTTTGCAAGAGACCCAATGGGCCTATTATCACGGAGGACATCATCCCAGGTTCGAAGCTCACGCCCAAATGTCCAAAAAGCTGGAGTTTGTTGAATTGAATCACATCGGGTGGTATTTATTGCATAACGTATTGAAGGCAGCTGCTCAACCCAATTTCGATGGTCTCCCTTCACTAGTATAGTTAGTTGTGTTTTTAGATCGCGGTTTTTTCTTTCTACCGGGTTAGCTTGCGGATGATATACCGGTGTAAGGCATTGTTGAATATTAAAGAAGTCTGCGGTGTATTGTAGAACATGACTAATGAATTGAGGCCCATTATCGGAGATGAGGCGTCGTGGCACACCATATCGTAAAAACACTTCATCAATTAATTTTCGTGCGCAAGTATCCGCGGTTGCTGACCCAATCGGGAACAACTCCACCCAACGAGATGCAACATCTTCGACAATCAAAATATTTTTATATCCATCCTTGTTAGGTGGTAGAGGGCCGAACAAATCCACAGCCACCGTTTCGAAGCGTTGTTGCATAACCGGAGTTTTTAGCAAACCGGCTGGTTTCAGATTTGATATTTTAAAATGCTGACACTCCGTACACGTATCAAGAAATTTTGCGATGGTTTTTCGCATTCCTGGCCAAAAGTATCGAGATCTAATTTTTTGAATAGTTTTTTCCACTCCATAATGACCGGCAGTTGGATCACAATGATATCGTTGCAATAAAAAATCGCGTTGGCTCACTGGTACGACAAGCTGGGCTTCTTCAGAGTCCTGATCCGGAATGTAGCGATACAGAATGCCCTGTGACATAATATAACCCCTGCCGGTGTAGTTACCGAGGTCTGGATTATCAATTTCTTCAAAACATTTTATAATTTTGTTGATTTCCGGATCTTGAAGTTGCGACTCTCGAATTTCCTCAAAATCATAAGTTGGGAAATCCAAATTATATGACGAAACGACACATTGTTCATCTTCGGATATAGGAGGCCTGGACAATGTGTCCGCGACTACATTTGCCTTTCCAGGTGTATAGGTTATTTTTAGATTGAATCCTTGAATAAGTAAGGCCCATCGGGCCAGACGTCCGGATGGAGACTTTAACGACATCAACCATTTAAGTGGCTGATGGTCCGTGCCTACTGTAATTTCTGCACTATCCAAATATCCTCTGAACTTATTTAAAGCCTATACAACGGCGAGAGCCTCACGCTCTGTTGTATTATAATTCCGCTCAGCTGGGAGTAACAGTCGACTGGCATATTCTACTGGTCGTTCATTTTCACCCTCCCCCTGGAGTAAAACTGCACCGAGCGCATAGTTACTTGCATCGGTTCTTAGCGTATATGGCTTCGTTTCATCTGCTTGCTGAAGGATTGGAGCATTCACCAACAACTGTTTTAATTTGCTGAAAGCCACCCGATGACTCTCATCCCAAATGAACTTAACGCCCTTTTTTGTCAAATTGCTGAGTGGCCGCGATACTTCGGAAAAATTGGGGACAAATCTGCGATACCAACTACATGTTTGTAAAAACGATTTTACCTCTCGAATGTTACGCGGTTCCGGCTGTTCAGAAATAGCTGTAATTTTCTCTGGGCTGGTACTGATGCCATTGATATCAATAATATGCCCTAAAAACCTGATACTTTCTCGGAAAAAGGAACATTTCTCCCGATTTATTCTTAAATCAAACTGCGCTAAACGATCAAACACCCTAGCAAGATCATTTAAATGTTGATCAAACGTCTCGGACAACACCACGATATCGTCCAAATAGGCCCACATGGCCACCTCAGGAATTCCAGATTTTATGCGATCAATCATTCGCTGAAACGTTGCGGGAGCGTTTTTTAATCCGAAGCTCATACGCTTAAATCGAAATAGTCCAAATGGACAGATAAAAGAAGTTTTGTCTCTATCACTCTTAGATACGGGAACCTGCCAATAACCTGCACGCAAATCTAAAGTACTCATAAACTTCGTCCTTTTTGCAACATGAAGCAAATCATCAATGCGGGGCATGGGATACTTATCCGACACAGTGACAGAATTAAGACCCCTATAGTCAATACAAACTCGGAATGAACCATTTGGTTTTTTAATCATTACCACCGGTGAAGCCCACGGACTTTCACATTCCTCGATTATGTCCTCTCGTAACATTATGTCAATATCATTTTTCAAGATATTCCGTTTCAATGGTGACATTTTATAAGGTGGACTTGAAATGGGGGCATGATCACCTGTTTCAATTCTATGTTCAGCACACTCAGTGGGTTTACCTTGCGAGGCGAACAACAGGTCGTTTTTCAACAATAATTCGTTAACGGATTTCTTTTGCGAATCAGGCAAAGTGCAACCTTCCTAAGAAAATTTACTGAAGAAAATTCAACCGGTGCCTGAATAACATTTTCGTAATTTATTTTATTGATCTTTGGTAACTTACCAAATCTCATTGTGTGATTTTAAAAATCCAAAATCATTTCAGACGCTGTTATCAAATCAATACCCAATAGGGTGTTGTTATAATTTGAGTTTTGAAAAACCACAAATGTGGTTGGAACACATATTTCTTCAATGGTTACATTTACTGTTGTATACCACACGAATTGAACTTGCTGAGAACCGTCGGCTAACCGAATTGACATTTCCTTAGAACCAAACTTTTTACCTTTCTTTACTAAAACATTATATAGAGTATAAGACGCCACACTAAGTTTGGCAGCGGTATCTAAAATAGCAGTACCAAATGAGCCGAGAACGCGAATACCCAAAACTCGCCTTGGTTTTGGATTTAATGGTTCCATAAGAGAAATTGATTCAACTTGAAACTGTGCATCGACCAAACTAAATTCAGCGGATAATGGATTAGAGATGTCCGCACATGCAACACTGGCTTTCTCGGACGATGGCTTGGACACAAACGGTTTTTGATTGCACCTTGGACAATTACTTTTTATATATCCCGCCAGGCCACACGTATAACATTTTAGCTCAATGTCGTGTTTAACGGGGTTTGACACAACTGCGGAACTTCTATCTGCATGCTTACTGAGACGTTTCCAACAATCCTCAAATCGATGTCCGGTTTTTCGACAATATCGACAACTATCTTCGATTTTTGGATTAATAACAAATGGTTTATTATCCTTCGAGGGACCCTCATCGTAAAAATCCTCCACCTGTCGGGCGAGTTTAATTAAATCGTCGAAAGTTTTTATTTCATCCCGTTTTACTTTCTCACGTATAACCTTTTTAAGATTTCCATAAACCATATCGAGCTGAATTGTTTCTGAAACCGCCGAACTTTCAGGTAATTGTGCAAAAAGCGCTCGAATTTCACAAATAAATAAATCCGTTTTTTGATTAACCTGTTTTTTCCCAAAGATATCTTGAAAAATTTTATAAGGTGGTCGTTTTTGACCAAAAACAAAAATTAATAAATCTGTAGCTTCTTTGAAAGTAAGAACAGTAGATTTAATGCCTTGCCACCACGTAGCGGCTGTTCCTTCCAGAAACATAGGGAGACCCTTGAGACTATTTTCCTCTGAAACATTACAACAATCCTTGTATACTAAAATCGCATCAATAAATGCCTGGACATTGTTTGATTTTTCTCCGTTAAATCTACTGGAACACTTTGCAAAATTACCGCTAGATGGAGCGTTTGGAATATGAGGTGGGTTTGTGTTACCTTTAATCGTCTGGAGCAACGCCTGGAATTGATCTTCAGTCATTACCACATTAGCCATTGTCGACCTTGTGCTGCTATCCGAACTTATGTATACGAAATTATCGCTATGCTGTTTGGACGAAGATCTCGTATTAGGACGTGAACTCATACGAAAATAACAACAAAATATATATCTAACTATTGAAACAAAATGCTTCAATTTCCGAGAATTAAGTAAATCAAGACACTAAATCGCCACGCGCCGATAGCAAAACATTCTTATTACGCAAACCACAAAGCAATTTGACAAAAAAATTATAAAACTACGCACGAATAAAATTTGATGATTACTCTTTTCGCTCCACACTTCAATATATTTAAAAAAAAAAACGAGAAATTCCACCATATACAAACCAAATTCTCCACAAGTTTTATGAACACATCAATCCCACAAATCACAATCAAGTTTTTAGACTTTTTTTTTTATTTTGGCCCCACGCGTTGGGCTGCCATTTTGTAATGAGGCGGTTTCAAAATTTGACCAAAATAAAAATATTTCACTAGACTCGATTGTATTTTTGACAATTATTACTTTTATTTGACATTATTTCACAAATTAACTTTAAAACAAAATTCAAACATTTTTATAACTTAAAGAAAATAAATCTAAAATTAACTCAGACATTTTTATATGATATTCTTCTTTGGTAAAAGGTTCTGCTTCGTGTGTTATTTTTTTTTACTTCCACACCAACAAAACCCGATTACAATTCGTTTTTTCTTTTTATTTTACCGGTGATTGGTGTTTTTGTGGTAATATTATTTCGTTACAGTACTAATTTTGTTTTATTCCGTTCGTTTTCATCAGGGATGCCAATTTACAACAACAATGCTATGTATTCAATATCAATTTGAAATTCGTTGAATTCCTACAAAGTTGATGGTATTGAAATTCCAATTCTATTTTTTAGTTACTATGCTTGGCACTAGAGTTGCCCAGATTAATTTTTTTGTTCTAAATGTTGCCATCTTGTATATTTTATTTTGATTTTTTTGACATTTTCTTCAAAATTCTCTCTAAACAAAAAATCGAATTCGCAAAATACGATACATAAACGAACTAATACGTATCAGTTTTTTTGCTTTCTCTCATTTTAAACAACATAAGGGATAAAACAAAGATTCCATAAATCATTTAATGTTCGTGACTCGTGCGAAGACGCCATATTGTGTATTTATGTTATTAAATTTTTAATTAGTTTATGTAAGTATTTTATATTTTATAGAATTTAATTGATATTTCTATCGTTGAAGATAAAAACCGACGTAAGTCAGCATGAAAATAAAATAATATAAATTGTTATAGTGGATCGTAAAAGTGTTACATTTGCGTATCGTTAAAAGTGAACATTATACGAACGAATACTTCGCGGGTTCCCGCTAAACAAGGTGAACCGTTTACGAACCTTAACGAACCTTCATACAATAGATCGCATATGAATTGGTTTTTCAGCTCAAAAACGAACCGTTTACGGTATTCCTATCCCAAGATAATTAAGCTTTTTAGCGAAGTATTCATTCGCATAATGTTCACTTTTAATGATACGCAAACGTAACACTTTTGCGATTAAGAAACACAATACTTTTGCATATGATTTCTAAGAATTTTACCGCTGTTTAAAAGAATGTTGGAAATAAAAACACAAAATTAAATTTATAGCTTTTTTTAATTCATTTTCATTGACTATTTTTCATACTTATTTTATAATAAAACTATAATTTCATCAATCCACAAATCTCGTGATGTTTCGACATTTACACAAGGTTGTGACTATTCGGATTGGATTATAGTTGATTTTCGGTACATATTTTATTAAATTATTATTTTATAATAGGGTCGCTTTTATCTTCAACGATAGTAATATAAATTACACCCCTATTCCCGTAGTCGCATCACTTCAAGTGACGGTACCTACTCATCTTCCTGGGCATCCCGCCCTGGTTACTATAGAACATTAAATCGAAACTTACAAAATAATTGTTCAATACAGTCGTTTTGGCTGTTTTTTAAATCTTAGTATGCTGCTTTATAAATATTTCCTTGCGACTGCTGACGACAATTTCTATCACTTGACATTTTGACGTGACAAATAAATAAAAATAAATTCTACTAAAGCCTTAATTCCTTGGAAAAAATTTACTGACAGTAACTTTTTTTACTGATAAAACGCAAAACAAAAAATTTTTAAAATTCCATAGTGAGAAAGAAAAGAAATATTTTTTATTTCATTTTTATAGTAAAATTGTATGGTTTTACATCTTGGCATAACCTAAAAAATTCATAAAAGTTTTAATTTATACATTTTCGTAAATTTCGATTTTTTTTTTACATATTTTAATATTTATTGATGTACCACAAAAAACCACTAAAACAAATTTCAACTCGAAAAAAAACAAATCGACATTTGACTATAAAAATGGCGAACGACTAATTTTGTATGAGTGTGAGGAAAATTTCTTATCTTAAGGTCCGTTGCACACTTGAGCTATGTTTTTTAAATGAAGTGAGCTATGTTTTGAGATCACAGCTTCTTGGTTTGCTTTTCAAAGCCGAAATAAGTGAAACCGAATTCGTGGAACTAAGTTGAAGTCACTCGCATGCGCTGATTTATTTAATTTCTTAATTTAAATCTATGGCATAGAAACATAGCTCAAACGATGTGAGCTAATTATTTACCTCCAAGACAAAAATAAAATATCTAAATATATTGCTTTATATATTGAGTTGGTATGAGATTAATCTACAATGTTTCGCTTATATGAGTTTTGGAAACCAAAACGGAAACCTGTCAAATGAAAACATAGCTCACATCAGTCAAAAACATAGCCGTGTGCAGCGGGCCTTATATACAGTTTTTGTAGATGTGTGAACAATACTGTCATAAAAAATACTTCTATTTACATTTTTTATAGAAGTATTATGGCAGTACAGTAACACAATCATAACTGTTCTCTCGGTAAAATTTTACTGACAACATTTTTTGTTCCTTACACGACCAGTATAAAATCTATATTTTTGTCTCGATTTTATTTTTTACTGACAGCAGATTTTTCTCATGGAATAAGTCCATAAAGCTGGAATTTCACTAGAAAAAATGTGAGTAAAATTAAAGGAAGAAAAAATATATATTTGGTAGTTGGCGGAATGAAACAAAAAACATTTTCAGTAACAAATATTTGAGTCGGTAGTTTTCCTCTTTTTTTTACTATCAGTAAAATTTCAGGAATTTTTCTAGTGGAATAACACCTTAAAGCGTGAATTCCACGATGTAACAATTTTTTTCAGTAAAATTAATACGAGATAAAAATATAAATCCTTTACTTGTTAGAAAGAAACAAAAAAAAACATTTCAGTAAAATTTACTGGGGACAATGTTGCCATAAAACGTATGAAACTCAATACTTTTTATGGCAACATTTGTTTGTCTTTGTCACTCTAACGTAATTTTAATAAGTATACTCTCCTCTTTTCGGTTTCTCAGTATTTTTTACTAAAAAAAATTGTTTCACTGTGGAATCTCGGCATAATGCAGCCAACTAAGATTTAAAAAAAATTCATTAAGAGTTTTGCACAAAATTATTTAGTAAATTTTGATACATCGGGAATTGAGTATTAAATTCCATAAAATGTAAAATACTTGCCTAAATTAACTTGAAAGTTAATAACATAAATACAAAACAAGTTTATGCTTTGTTTTATCCCTTTAACCCTTTGCACTCAATTTATTTTCAAAGCTGTTGAGTGTACAGTGGTATAATTGAACGTATTATATTTTTTTCATTTATAACTATTAATAGTAGTAAATGAAATAAATAGTTTTAATTTTTGTAATCTTTTACAGTGTGCTAAATTTATATTTTGTCACCTCCAGTGTGACATACGAGTGCAAAGGGTTAAAATGGGAGAAAGCAAAAAAAATGATTAGTTAATAGTTCGTATATGTATCGTATTTAGCGAATTAAATTTTTTGCTTAGAGGGTTGATACAAGTGTTTGTATTGATTTTTTACGTTAAATATTTTTAATAATACTAAATAATATTTAGTTTTCAATAAAATAATAATTGTGGCATAGTGCACATAGATTATAATGGACTCATCCAAAATATCCCAAGTTTGTGCCTAAGGCTAAAAATTTAAGATGGGGCTTGATATTTTGCTTAATGCCTAAATAAAAAGCTTAAGCCTACTGATTTGTTTTGGGATATATAGACCTAAAAATTAAAAATAAAAAAGTTTCAGTCCAAAAATTAATTTTCGGCGCACCAGCGTGTTTTGGTTCTGTCGTATTTACTTTATTATTTTTTTTTATTTCGTTGCATATTCGTGAGACAAAATTTCGTTGCATTTTTCTATATAATATGCGACCCGAAAAACATCTTCGATGTTAAAAACAATAATCACAAATGTCAAACACTAGCGTCAAACAATTATCGCAAATGTCAAACGCTACCAATTTTCAAAAACAAATCATGAGACTTCATTAGCTGCTTCTTTTGACCAAAACTTGAATTGAATAGCAATTTCAATTCTTTGGTCAAATAAAATGCCACTATAGTACAGTGGTTGGCATTTGTTTATACGCACTGCATTATTTATCTTAAAAGACAAATTTTTCCAATTCAATTCCAACTGTGAATACTTGTGATACATACATTCAAATGTTCTAGCAATGAGAGAAGTAACAGGATAAATTTTGTTTATTTACATCTATTGTTTTAGTTGTGAAGTATTGTTTTTAGTGAGAGTGTCGATTTTGGGTGTTGCATACCTTTATACGCAGTTACGAAAAAAAATGTTTTTCATATAAATTCATTTGTTTTGATAAAATTTAATTTTTGCAATCTCTCAGTAAGTGTTTACTTTCAAACTATAGCATAAATTAAATATAACGTAAGACGCTTTGGCAGAGATGGGTAAGAGAAAACGTTTAAATAATGAAGAAATAGCGCAAATTGAAATATTGAAGAAATTAGGCTACTCTAATCGCCTCGTTCCCAAGGAAATCAAAAGATCTGAGGGATTGATCAAAAATAAACTATTTTGTAGCCAAATAAATGCAAAACTTGATTTTCCGGTAGTCATATCAACTATAACTCAGGTTCTGAGGACAACCAAAACCATTAAATGAATCAAACCTAACTCGTAACCCCGTGTAACAACCACACATACGGAACGCCGTTTGAAGTTTGCCCAGCAGTACATTCATTGGACAAAAGAATGGGGTCAAGTGATTTTTTCTGATGAAAAAAAATTTAATTTAGACGGACCAAACTGCTCGTTCGGCCAAAGAGGAATTTTGTTGGTGGGACTGTAATGGTTTGGGGAACGTTCTCAGGAAATTGTAAGACACCCATTTGCTGCGTAGCTACCAGAATGAATTCAACAAAACATTGTGAGCTGCTGGAAGATGTTTTGATTCCATTTATTGATGATCATATTGATAGTGAGTTCGTATTTCAACAGGACAATGCTGCGATCCATGTTTCACAGGCATCTAAGGATTGGTTTGAGTGCAGAAATATTCCTTTACTATTGGCCAGCATGTAGCTCAGACTGCAACCCCATTGAAAATCTTTGGGGCATACTGGCTGCAATGGTGTATGTAAATGGGCGTTAATTTTTGTGAGTAAATGATCTGAAGCAGCGTATCAAATCAGTCTCAATGTGCTCCAAAATCTTTCAGTCAATGCCAAAACGAATTTTTGAAGTTATTAAGAATAAGGAAGGTGGGACAAAGTATTACTATTTCATTCCTTGATACGCTTTACAATTTTTCGGTGAAAATATGCAAATGCGCATAAACGAATGCATCAGATTTCTTTGCAATTTTGTAAAAAAATTAAATTTAATGAATGAAAATTTAAGAAATCCACAGCAAATTATTAATATTTTTTTTAATTAAACAAAAATAGTTTTTAGAAATAAATAAAATGTTAAATTTTGGTTTAATTTTCAGATATATTAAAACAATATGGTACGTATAAACGAACGCCAGTCACTGTATATTCGTGTACAGTCCACTGTAAATGAAAAAGTAAAACCAAACACAATCATATTCTATATGCAATTATGGGATCATTAAAAGCCAGTCGAAACCATTTGACGCTTGAACAATGTGCACAACATATATTTTGGATATGGTTGAGTAACTATCTAAAATTTCACCCGGAACTAGTCTGGCTGACATTATATTGGCTTTGCAAAATATCGATTCCGGCCAAAATCTTACAGATCGTATTAATTGTGCAACGGACCGGATGGTTTCCATTAACGTCATGTGGTTCGATGATCCAGCTAGTTTCAGATAATGTTTTAATGATTCTGGCTCCAGTATTACAGCTGGAACCTAATATGTTCCAACCATGCACTATACGGCCATGGTATATAGGAAATATACGGAGAATATACGGAGCGAATATACGGAGGCCATGGTATATTCTTTATTTTGGTTTGTATTTGACAATAAATAAAAAGAATTTACTATGAAATCACTTGTAAATTTTATGTGAGCAATTTTGACATTACTCTCATTCACCGAGCTCTCACGGCAAGAATCATAATACTAAAATTTGAATTCGGCGACTTGAAGTCACTGAGTGACTTAAATATGAGAAATATAATAGGGGTATTAATAAATTATATTAGAGAGCTTGAGCTTTTTCTTTTTGTTTCTCCAGTATATTTTACTGAATAAATAATTTTTCATTGCGGCCTTAGTAAATGAAACAGCATTTTAAAAAAAATTCGGTCGGAAACAAAATTGTTAAATTACTTACTCTGTGAAGTTCTAGAATATATTCAATAATACCCCTATTATGGTTCTCACATTTAAGTCACTAAGTGACTTCAAGTCGCCGAATTCAAATTTTAGTACATATTATGATTCTCGCCGACCGGGCAAGTGGTACAGTGGTTAAAGCTTCGACACTTGGACCGGGAGGTACTGGCTTCGAATCTCCTCAGAGGCTAGATGCAAATCGAATTTTCATCATCGATTATAATGGGTGATGTTAATAAACACAACTAAGACCCTCTGATGGAGTGCATAATTCAGCGCCGACCCACAGTCCATGTCAATGTACAGGTTGACATGGAGCTTGCAATGTGCAGGTGGTATACTGTAGTTGTGTGAGTAGGTGAATGGGTTAATGATGTGGTGTGAATGCGTGGTATCACAATGGGCCAAAAATGTCTTAAGTGTCAAACCACTGAAACCTAAAAAAAAAACCCCTACGCCATCTTTTGTAAATCTTCCAAAACTTATTGTACCTCCATAATACTATATACATTTTCACAAAATGAAACTAAATTAGAAATCGTGCACACCTTTCCGGATAAAATACATGTTGAACAAGATAAATAAACGTTTTCACATGAAAAAATAAAAATTTCTGCACCATAGCTTCAAAAATTTTAAAAATGGCAAACAAAGTTGCTGTAACTATCTGATAGTTAATGTGGCAGATTCATCACAATTTTTGATGGCGTAACTAGTATTAAATCGCATCGGGCCATCTCCGCTGAAATGTAAACAATATATTTTTTTGTGTTCTAACCATGTCAACCTTGAAAGAAAATTGCAGCTGGTGGACATCAATTACCGTGTAAAGTATACGAGAAACACGCTAGACCAATAAAACCATGTGGGTAGTGACACACTGTACAATGACAAAGAACGCAAAGGAATACCAATAAAGTTTGAAAACACTGAATTGGAGGCGTTATTGGACTAAGATTCATGTCAAACTCAAGAGGAGCTCGTTGAAACTTTTAGAGTGACTCAGCAAGCGATTCAAACCCATCTCAAGACCATGGGTATGGTGTGCAAAGTAAGGAAATTGGGTTCCGTGTGAACTCAAGCTAAGAGACGTCGAACGAAAAGGGCTCCAAAACCAAAATCGGAAGGGTGTTTTGCATCGAATCGTGATGAAGGACGAAATGTGGATCCACTAAGACAACCCAAAGCGCAGAAAATCGTCGGGTAAGCCCAGTCATGCATCAACTTCAACCATTAAACATAATACTCATGGCAAGAAGCTAATGTTGTGAATCTGGTGGGATCAGTTCGGAGTGATATACTCACTGGAGAAGGTTATGAACAACAATTGATGTAATTAAGCAAAGTGATCTTTCAGCACGACAACGCTCGGCCACATGTTGCAAGAGTCGTCAAGGAAACTTTGGAGACGCCTATGGGATGTCCTTGTTCCGGTCGAAGCCAACGGTCTGGTTACGAAGAAGCCATAAATTGGGTCGATTAACAACACGAGGAATTTTCTCGCCGCGGATGGGAAAAAGTTGTAGCTAACGATCGACGACAATACTTTGAATAAAATACATTGTACCTTTTTCTCTGAATAAAGCATCGAAGTTATAAAAAAAAAACTCAAAACTTATTTCTACCCCCTATAAGTTAGAAAATAGGAAACAAGTAGATGTAATTTACACAGATTTTTCGGAAGCATTTGATATAATCGACCATTTGATTTTTATCAACAAACTCGGAAATCAGTTCATCCCTATCAGGTGGTTACATTCGTATTTTACTGATCGTTATCAATTTGTTACGGTTAACAATTCTGATTCTCGTCTAGTTCGTGTTACCGTTGGTGTTCCACAAGTAAATATCGCTACATTATCAACATATCGTTTCAAACATTTCAATGTTATTGAACTTAGTCAAATGTAAGAGATTTTATTTCTTTAGAATTCGATTATCATTACTTCACTAAGATTTTCGTCATTCAAATCTGCTAACACAGTTGAAATTATCTGACTTATGCGTAAAGTTTTCTTTTGACATAACGCTTACAAAACATTATGCTAGGTTCCATTAAAGCGCACTGTCAAGATTTTTGGGATCCTATCACTCTCAAATCTTTGCAAGTGTCCTTCGTTCGATCCGTTTTAGAATACGCTTCCGGATTAGAAATGAAAGTCTTCAGAAGCAGCCCTTTTGTCGCTTTTCGGGGCTTACCTATCATTAAACTTGAACTTTTGTATCTAATTTCCCACCCGTTGCGAGTACATTCAGAAAACCCTTGTATACGACGATGTCAAATTTAGGCAATTCTACCTATCATTGAAAATACAAACCAATTAAAAAATTTGTTTTGTTTTCAATTTTCCAAAAAGGTTATGTAAATTAATTTTTTCCAAATTTCGAAACATTAAGTAAAAAAAAAAATAAAAAATAAAAAAAAAATATTTAAATTCAATCAAAATGATAAATTCGGCTATAAATTTTACATTAGAATCGTTCGACAACTTAAATACTGAAATTCGTGAATGTTGCTCCAAAAACGTGAATCTTGTAAGTAAAAATGGTGGCATCGTCGTCGTGCCCTATTTTAAATAATTAATTTGGTTGCATTGCAGCTCTTTAAATATATCGATGAAGGTGAATTCGACCATGTATACATAACCGTATTTATTGGAATACCAACCGTTGTGAGTGCAATCCTGTTCCTAAAGAATATGGACAAAAAATTCCGACAATTCCGTGCGTCCCGGGTAACGCACTGAATGTTTTAATAATCAATTTCAGAGAAGGCTGACCCCAAAGAAATGTCCGTTACATAAACATCACAGGAAAAAGTGTATTTAATTAAGAAAAATAATTACAGGGAGATTGATTATAGAGTAACAACAAAAAAAAAACGAATTAGGTAGCAAAATTAACAAGAGTGTGTAGTGACAATATGTAATGAATTAAAAATTATACCTTTAGAACTGAGATAATTATGTGCGAATTTATTATACAAATGCAATAATAAAGTGCTATACAGCCATTCTGTATTGTCATTGGCGATAATGATCAATAAAAATTATAACTGCAGAAAATTGAATATACAAAATGTGTCTTAATCAGCAATTATGTAATTAGCATACAGGTGACAAAATTACCTACTACTCTAATTCGATTTTCCTTGAAACTATATATAAAAATATTAAGTGGCGGTTGGAGGTGTTGTGCATAATACGTATAGATTATAGTTTTCCAATGTTTTGTAATGTAAACTGCAGAAACGCCGCCCCATTACCATCATTGCGCATTTTCGTTAATGTTGATTAATTTTCAATTCACGTGATTTTCCTAAACTTTTAATTGGTATTGATTAATTTGAATGTACAAACGTGACCCCCATTTCCTATTTTTTCGATAATTAATTTCGTATTCAAATCAAATACATATCAATCAACCCGAAGAAAATATGGTGTTGGGTGAGTGGGTCCATGTTTTTAGTTATTGGGCGTAGATTTTTATGTATTCTAATCGTAAAAAGTCGTTTATCAAATCTGTCACAAGCTACGTGATTTATTGACGATTAGATATTTCTAGATTCTGATTAGGAGGTAGTCAAGAGTAACGAACTAAATGGTAAAATTTTATTTTGTGGTCTCGCCAAATTCTAAAATTATGTTTTATTTATTTATTATAGATATAAGTTTATTGTATATGTCCTAATTGGGTTTGACAATTTACAAATCACATGAAAGTATCGTAACCAATTATCGTTGCTGTAACAAATGATCGAACTTTATTGAATCTCTAAGGGTAGCGTGAAGTTTCCGACAAATTGACAAAAAACCTTACAAAAGCTTAAAAGTGTATAAATATTCAATGTAACCTACACTAATCTTGTGCAGTAACGATTAGTTAATGACTTGGCATTGTAGTGATGTCTACGCTTAACGGTATATGAAATTCAATCCTTAATGTTAAGCACAAATAAATCACCAGATATAGGAGCTGAACTGCCAAATTCCATATAATAAGAATTCCTCTTCCAGTTAAGCCCGCAAAGTGAGTAAATTAACTATTTGTGATGAAGGTGTTGCACTGTAGGTATTATAGTTAATTATAGGCGGAATTATATGAGGTAAAGATGTTGCTTTTGTCTTTGATTTGCTGGGAACTGTTTCGAGTAAAAGTTACTGATCAAGGGTGCGTGTACATATTAGGTGGATTTGCACTGATAGTAACTTAATAAATAATCATTTTCATTTATTAAGGCCGCAGGGCTAGTTAAAACCAAGGGACTGTCTTGAATTTTTTTATATTCACAGTTTTACACAGTTTTAAATGTTTTTATAGTGAGAACGGTGGTAATTTTGTCGGAATTATCTGTTCTTTCATTAACACAACTAGATTTGTTAATAAACAAATTGAATTCAAATAATTGTTAATTCTAATTAAATTAACTTAAATAATTAAATTTGAATAAATAAATGCTTTAAAATAATTAAATAAATATTGTTACGATTTTGCCTTGTCACTCAAGGTTCGAATCACTGGATTGTGAATAAATACAACTGCTTCAAATTTGAACTCACACAATTTATTTACACAACACAATTTATTATACAACACAAAATTAACAATTAATTATTACAATTATAACACACTTTTTAATTCACTTTAATAATCGCACTATTTAAACTTCACTCTTTCGAGTTTAAAATAAGACTCAGCATTCCACGTTAACGCGCGCCAAAATATTTATTTCTAGAATAATCCCAAATGTTCTCATAAATTATACACGTACATTTCAAAATAATCCCGAATGTTGTCCAAAATTTATACGAGAACATTCTAGCAAATACGTTAGTATACAAAGAGCGCCTAAATGTTGATCCATACCAAATTAAAATTGAGCAACTTATTAAAATAACTTATTCTACTCTAAACTAGATGTCACCGTAACTACCCCTCACCCAAGCCTGATCTAAATCACCTCCTCTGTAGAGCGATAAGCGCTCTAAATGCACCACCTCTACGAATATCCCGATCTGGCCCTCCACCTCTTCTATCACGATCATCACCACCCCTACGATCATCACCTCCTCGTCGGCCATCACGATCATCAGGACCTCGACGAATGTCGCGATCGTCTCTATCGTCGCGGCGTGGATCGCGTACGTCATCTTCTTATCATCAGATCTCCATCGGTCTCCTCCCGGCGTAGCTGAACCTGTCGAGGCTGCCGCTGATTTAGGCGCATCGTCACGACTAAATCCTCCAACACTGTTACCGCCGGTGGTTCGCCATGCATCTTTTTTTGGGTTCATTTTCTAAAGTTTGACCACGACGCCAATCAGGACCTCCTGTATCACGTTCCGCCCCTTTACGCCAAACATCTTGCTCAGTGCGTTTTGATAATTGTAACTTTTCCCTTTCTTCCTGTATTTTTCTTTCAACTTCTTCTTCTTTAGCTCGTTGTTTTTCGGCTTGTATCTTAAGTTTCTCAAGTTCGGCTTCCTTTATCTTTGCTTTGCGTTCACGCTCAACTCTTTCTTCTTCTTCTTTAGCTTTACGAATCTATTCTTCTTGTCTGCGCTTCTCTTCTTCTTTTTCCTTCAACCATTTAGCGTTAAACGCAGCCAATTTTTCCAAATATAGTGAATTCGTTCGGTACGCAGTTTATCTAAGAACGCGTCCCGATCCGAGTACATTCGTTGAAAACGTTCCTGTTACGCTACAGCATTCTTCTGTTCAGCTATCGCGATCTCTATACGTGTAAGTTCCTCTTTCTCCCAAAATTCTTTATCCTGCACTTGTTTTTCGGCCAAAAATTTGTCAATCAAAGGAATTTCTTCGATACGTTTAGCTCGCTCGTAGTAATCAACTTTCTTTTCTTGTGATTTCAATTTGGTTTGTTGCTCCTTACGTTCCTTTAATAATTCTTCGGCTTCCTTTGCAACTATTTGTTCCGCATCCATTTTTTTAATTTCCTCGTCATCTAATTTTTTAAGAACCTTTTGCCCATGGGCTGTTTGTGAAATTTGCTGCATTTTCTCTTTGAGTGACTTTTGTTTTATCTGAGCAATTTCATTGGCATGACGCTTCTTTTCACGTTCCTCTTGCTCCTGTTCCAAGCGTTTCATAGGAGATGGCAACCTTGCTCGTTTCTTCTTAATCTCCCAACAGTCCCGTGAGATGTGACCCATTCTATCACATACACAGCATTTAATCCTGCCACTTCCATCTCTAAACCTTGGTGTAGCCCGCGCGGTGTCTATTCTGGAATCAATCTCCACTCGACGAATTTTCATTGCTGGTTTGATGATGGTTTGCGCAGTTTCATTTGTTAACGCACAAGCGATGGTTTCCGCGAAAGTTGCCTTATTAGGTGACAACATCACCGCTCTGCGTGTCTCAAGATCTCGAATGCCGTCGATGAATGCATCTATTTTGATTCGCTCCATGTAATCGGCCGACATACTTGAATGTGCCAGATGCACAAGCCGCTCAATTGCCGATGTATAATCCTGTAGCGATTCTCCACCTCTTTGATATCGACCCTTCAATTCCATGCGATAGATTTCTCGCTTATGGTCACTTCCATATTTTCGATCTAGCGCCTTCATAATTCCGATGTAAACGTTCCGTTCTTGCTCGGGAATGATTTGTAGTGTTTCCGCCGCTTCACCTTTAAGAGCCACAATTAATGCTCCAACACGTTGTTCTTCGTTCCACTGATTTTGTTTAATCGCCGTTTCGAATTGTAACTTAAAAATACTGAAGGATGTTGTTCCATCAAATGTTGGTGGTTTTAACTTAACTGCATTAACCGTCTGGATCACTTGATGTGTCGTTCCATTCGCCTTGACATCTTGGAGCTCTTTGTCGAGACGTTGAAACTCCCCTTTAACATTTTGAATTTCTGCGTGTACTTCTGTTTGCAGTTTTTCCACTTTACCGTGTAGTGTAGATGATAACTCCAGAAACCTCTCGTCTATTTTCTTTTGACCAACTTCTATTTGATTTTTAATGTCCGCTTGTTTCTAGAATAATCCCAAATGTTTTCATAAATTATACACGTACATTTCATAATAATCCCGAATGTTGTCTAAAATTTATACGAGAACATTCTAGCAAATACGTTAGTATACAAATAGCGCCGAAATGTTGGTCCATACCAAATTAAAATTGAGCAACTTATTAAAATAACTTATTCTACTCTAAACTAGATGTCGCCGTAACAATATTTAATTAATTTTGAAATCACAAAATAACTTAAAATATTGTTACGGTGACATCTAGTTTAGAGTAGAATAAGTTATTTTAATAAGTTGCTCAATTTTAATTTGGTATGGATCAATATTTAGGCGCTATTTGTATACTAACGTATTTGCTAGAATGTTCTCGTATAAATTTTGGACAACAATCGGGATTATTATGAAATGTAGATGTAAATATATAGTGATTTATGAGAACATTTGGGATTATTCTAGAAACAAATATTTTGGTATATAACGGCGCGCGTTGACGTGGAATGCTGAGTTTTATTTTAAACGTGATACAGTGAAGGTTAAATAGAAAGATTAGTAAAGTGATTATTAAAGTGTGCTATAATTGTAATAATTAATTGTTAATTTTGTGTTGTATAATAAATTGTGTTTTGTAAATAAATTGTGTGAGTTCAAATTTGAAGCAGTTGTATTTATTCACAATCCAGTGATTCGAACCTTGAGTGACAAGGCAAAATCGTAACATTATTGTTACGATGACACCTAGATTAGAATAGGATAAGTTATTTCAATAGTTGCTCAATTTTATATGTGGTTTGGTTTAACATTTAGGCGTTATTTGTATACTAAAGTATTTGCTCGAATGTTCTGAAATTTTTTTCTTATTTCAAACGCGATATAGTGAAGTTTAAATAGAGCGATTATTACGTAACAATTGGTGACAGCGCAGCGGTGGGATTGTGAATTATAAGGAAAATGGTTCTCTCCGAATTAAAGCTTCCGCAATTAAAGAAGGAACTGAAACAGCGAGGTTTGGCCAGTGAAGGTTCAAAAGCTAGTTTAGTGTATGATTTCGAGGAGGAAAAACAGTATGAGATTAATGTAGAGAAGAAAGAAGAGGACGTACAAACGGTGGTCGAAACAACACAAAACCTATCTGGAAGTTTCGATTTATCGCAGTTAATGGCTGCTATGAATCAAATGATTGGACAATAATTGGGTGAAATTAAACAATCGAACCAGGAAATGAAACAGATGGTACAAGTTAAGCAACAAGGGGCGGACATTAAACATCAAATGAAACTGTTGCGCCAGGACATTAAACACCAAATAGAAGATGGCCAAAAGGAAATGAACGAGAGGTTTTTGGAGTTATCTTCTACACTACACGGCGAAGTGGAAAAATTGCAAACAGAATTACACACGGTTAAACAAAATCTGCAAACGGAAGTTCAACGTCTCGACAAGGAGCTCCAAGATGTCAAGGCGAATGGAACAACACATCAAGTGATCCAGACAGTAAACGCAGTTAAGTTAAAACCACCAACATTTGATGGAACAACTACCTTCAGCCTTTTTAAGTTGCAATTCGAAACGGCGACTAAGCAAAATCAATAGAATATAGAACATCGTGTTGGAGCATTAATTGTGGCACTTAAAGGCGAAGCGGCGGAAACACTACAAATGATTCCCGAGCAACAACGCAACGTTTACATCGAAATTATGAAGGCGCTGGGTCGAAAATACAGATGTGACCACAAGAGAGAAATCTAACATATCGCATGAAATTGAAGGGTGGATATCAAAGCAAGGATAAGTGGAACGAATGGTAAGAGATATGCAAGCAGCAGGTTTAATCGAAACATAAAGCAGTTCATGGACGTTCACCAGTGGTGTTGGTCGAGAAAAAGGATGGTAGCATGAGATTCTGCGTGGATTACCGACACATTAAATGCAGTGACGCAAAAGAATAGTTACCCACCCATTGCCAAGGATCAATAACACATTAGACACATTATCGGGTGCTCGAATAATTTCGACATTAGATTTGCACAGCAACTATTGGCAAGTAGAAGTCCAGGAAGAAGATCGCGGAAAAACGGCATTCAGTGTGGGTAACAGATCGAGACAATTTAACGTTATGCCATTCGGGTTAAGGAACGCCCCTGCGAATTTTGAATGGCAAATGGAGCGCGTACTAAAGGTATTACATTGAAGGACGTGGCTTGTATATTTAGACGATATCATCGTCATGGCCAAGGAATTCGAGGAAGCCCACAGAAATGTAAACTATTTAGGACGGAAGTAAAATACTTGGGTCATAAGGTAACAACCAATGGAATTCACACCGATGAAGACAAGATCGCAGCGGTGAAGGAATGGTCACGACCTAAAACTTTACATGAATTACGGAGCTTCCATGGATTGTGCACCTATTATAGACGATTCTTGCCAGGATTCGTCAGCATCGCAAAGAGTTTACACAAGTATACGAGGAAGAACAATACATTCGAATGGAAGGATGACCACGAAGAGGGATTCGTGCAATTAAGACGACGATTATGCGAAGCACCAATCCTTGCGCATACCCTATACCCAACGTTAAATTCATTTTGGGCACCGATGCAAGTAATGATGGTATATATTTTATTCTCTGGTCACAGGCAACAAATGGTGAGACACGGAAAGAGTTATTCGCTATAGTATGACTTCCTTGATTTTGACTTCCTTGATTTTTTTTGTAATCGCTTTTGTAGACAGGCGGGACTCATTATCTTTTGCTGAGATAATTACCCGTTTTGCTTTTGTTTTATTTCGCCAACGTTTCCTGTTGGTATGGTCTTCCTGCGTTCTCTGAATTTGCACTAGGAACTGAATAACGTGCAGCAATCTCTGGTGTCTTTTCCACAGTAACCACATTGATTGGTTTCAGGCTGCAAGTACACCGACAAGCTCGGCATCTAAGTTCGAATCGTTAAGATTCTTGTCATATTTTACCTTTTTGGTGCACGGTGACCATCAACTTCTTCCGACGATTGTCATTTACCCATATTTATGAGAAATTCGCTAATTAAAATTAGTAGTTGCTTGTTTCTTTATAAATATTTACATGCGTTCTGTTTAGATTCCCCGATATGTTCATGCACTATGTTTAGCCGTGCATGCCACGGATTTTTTGGAACCACCAACCAAGTGGAACCACCACTTCGATACCTCCCCATGATGTTGAATCATTGCGACAGGTTGGCACGAATTATGCAATGTGAAATGGGAATCGAAATAAATGTCTTGAATTGACCAACATGAATGCGGAAATCAAAAATTGAGAAGAATGCAGGCGTTTATACCTGTGAAATTTCAAATCGTTTAGTGAGGCCACTGAAACAGCTCGAGTTGAAGTTGAATCACAAGAAAAACAAAACAGAATTTGTGTGTGTACGAAACCAGGACCGAATTGCAAGATATGGTAGCAGTTGAAGGATTCTCAGTAACACTAGAAGTTAAAGGCGAAATTAACAGCGAAGAAGTTGAATTACAAAATGGTGTGCAAGTGCTATTGATTGGTCGCTGCAAGGCCAAGGACTCAGGGACATCAAGTGGTAGCGATAAATAATGAAGGTCAGCTGGATAACCAAAATTTATCGGTTGCACCTAAATTTGATGATTTGGAAGCAAAAGCATCACTTAAGTTTGCCATCGAATTCAAAAATCAAAGTACTGACGAAGGAAGAGATTTGATTAACTCCGCGCCATTTACAGCTAATCCATTGCCTGAAGTAATTTGGACCAAAGATGATCAACCATTGACTTCAAGTGAACAGATGATGATGACATGCGATAGACGCAATATAGGTCTTGTTATTAGGGATAAACCAGTTTTTACACACCAATAAGAGCTTTCAACACCAACCTCTTCAAGCTATTTGATTTAAATTTTCTTTAAGATTGGGCGATCTATAACAATTGCCTAAATTAGATATCACATTAGTTGTTAAGGTAACCGGATTACCAGGCCCCGATTTAACATGATACAAAAACAATGAACCACTTACCAACCCTGATCGTATTAAAACGGGATGATGTCGTATTCGTGTCACGACGATTTCATGGCCAAAACATCAAAGTGATTTGTGTATTGAGTTGATCGTGATAAGCGTAGCGGACTACCGCGTAGAGTGGAAAAATTTGAATCACCTATCCCGGTACCGCTATACCGTATCGATATTCCCATTTCCAGCCGTGGTTTAATAATTACAATAAATGCAAATCGAATAACTTATTTATAAAATTCAATCGATAAACCACACTTATAATTGTAACACTCCATTTAACCATACCGCAATTAATTATATTCTACAAGAACATTTTACCAGTGTCGCGCACCATATACAGTGGCCACAAATTACATTTCCAATTCCAATTTTTCCTCATTAATCACCTGGTAAATCAAATCCCAAGTCAATACATGTACACGTACTAGTCTAGTAAAACACAATTTGATTAAATTTTAATGTTTTTTTTTGTTATACGATTTTTTTTTCTAATTACTCGAATAGAAACTTTCGAGTAATTAGAAAGAGTAAAATCAATTTTATAACCAAATAAATCGTTAAATAATTAATTTTAATTAAAAATGTGAATAATAATTTTCTGATTTCCTTCGGCAAAAGATCAAACAAAACAAAAACTCAAGCACATACATGTTAAAATCGATTATTCCGCTTTCAAGGTGAGTGCCTTAAAGACATGTACTTACATTATTGCAACATGTTGTATCTATATATATATACAGATATGTGTATAAAAGACAACAACAGAGAAGAAAACAAGGTAAGGTAACCAATTATCTACTTACGTGTCTATAATTTGTGAATAAATATCTTTTGATTTGTCCATTACGACCAGAAAATTTAACATGTCCTCGAGCATAGGCGGTGAACTCCATTTATTCGATACTAGTGACACGGGTTGCTTCTCATCCGGCTCATGTTTTTCGCTTGGCAGTAATGATGGTTCGCCACATGCTTGCTTTACCTGCAATAAAAAAAAATTAAATGTGATAATTAAAATTTTTTATTCATTCTGAATGTGTTTTTGTATATTCGTATGCGTGGCTATGAATACGATGAGTATTCGTTTTATGTACGCGGGCGGAGGAAGTTATGAAGTGCAATAAAATATAATTGCCACAGGTTGAATCCAAATAAGGTGTTTAGATAAGTCAAAAACTATAAATTCGTTTACATATTTTCTTTATTGTCAAACATAAAATAATCGCGGGTTTTACTACATCCAAATCCCAACCCATGACTGGTAGGTAATACGATGAAGGTGAATGAATTAATGTGACAACAATTAATATTAATAATAATAATAATAATAATACAATAATAATAAAGCGAGATGGTAATCAAAAGACAACAGGCTAACAGGTTCTCTCTAACTATATATAAGATGATATAAACAACATTTATTCAAATGAAACCACACAATTTGATCTCAACATTTAATTAATTTAAGAGCTGATCTTAAGCCGAATAATACAAACAGAAGAAGTAGAATTAAAAAAAAAAACACCAACAGAAATAAGTAACCAAAGCAATTTTATCGATCAAACCGTCACATATTTTAAACAAAGTGATCAATCTCGGTAAAGCATCAATGTATATATAAAGTCTTAAATACATTTATAAAGAATTAAATTCCATTGTAATGACACATTTTAGTGGTATTATAAAAGTTTTTTTTTAGATCCTAATCTAAAAATATTTTGATTTCGATTTTTGTTCTCAAAATAAATTTTAAACAAATCAAATGATTTAGACGACGACGACGTGAATCATGCAGTCTATTGTGACATAGTTTCACTACATGCATTTGAATTTGAAAATAATTTTATTTAATGGATTTTGGTAATTACATATGCCTATATTGCTGCAATACTCCATCGGATAACATTGCACAAACAAATTTCAAAAACGAACGACGAGTCTATACGAGTATATTTAGGATTAGGTCAGTGACTTAATCTTATCTCTCTTATCGTATATGTAACTGCATACATTTTATATTGTTATGCATCGTCAGTATTTTATAAAACTGTCATCATACAATGACAAGTATTTTATTTTCATTATGTAGTTGTTGTATTCATTCAACGTCTCCAGATAGTCTAGAATCAAATACCACAGTGTGTAATAAAAATCTGATCTGATATTAAGAGTTGTTTGACCATGATATTATTTTTTTTTTCTTGTGTAACACGAAACTGTTACTTTCATTCGAGCTATTTGATTTATATGGCCTTAGCAATTTTTACGGCTACAGGGCGTGGGATACGTGTAATGAAATTTGATTAACCAAATATTTTTGCAGAACAATTACGCGACGTTTGTGAAATTACACCGGAGAATGATTATAGTTAAATATGGCAACACCATCATATGTTTAAGGAATTATAATGAAATTAAAACTATCACCAAATAAGAATTGTAACTCTGTACTAGCGGATCCGACAGACGTTACCCGAACGTTGGCTTGCCTGCTAAAAGTGGGTTCAGCAAACGTGAATATTATTACTATTTTACAACTCAAGCTGTCCTTAAACCTATATACTAATCGAAAAGCACTCTTCATACAAAGTTCTTTCTTGATTGTATACTGGCCCACACATTCTAGAAAATTCAACGAAAAAATTGGCATTGCTCAATTGCTTACAAAAATATGGAATATTTTACAACAATTTATTGTTGTTTCAAAAATGACTATATGGTTGGAAAATAAGTAAAGCATCGGGATGTTTACCAATAATTTTTTTCAGTGAAGCACTCCGTAAATTTTAAAAAAATTGCAGGATACACCCAATATGCACGGAAATGTGATAAATAAAATATTGAAAAACAGTGAACAGAAATTGAAAGGTTAAAACAATGCGAAGCTAATTCGATGAATAATTCACTCAATATGAACACAAAACAACGCCAAGCTACGATGCAAGTGACTTTCACATATATTATTGTGCGTACGTCAAATACTACAGAATTCGACATCAGCCACCTATTATGGGTACACAAATTATTTACAGAAGTTCAATTATTCATGAACTCTCAGAAGGTTTTAACGGTCAATTATTTTTGAACTTAAAATTTTTAATTTTATAAAATATTTGAAGATGCGGGGGGGGGGGGGGGGGGGGAGTGAAATTTTAGGGTTACATGTTGTGATAAGCGAAAAAACTTAAAAAAAAATAAAAAAATAAAAATTTTGGTAAAAAAATAAAAAAAAAATGTTCTCGAGCCCGATCTCAGTACCATACCTACCGCGTCCTATTGTGAATCTAAACCATCCAGAAACCCATTCAAACACACACGCAAAATTTCTTTAAAATCGGTTTTGGAGGGCTTCAATTACATACACCCGTACAGAAGAAATACCGTGTTCTTGGAGGGTTACCTGTATATATAAGGTAAACCGCCAAGAACACGATATTTCAAGAACATACGGTTTCGAAAAACACAAATACCTATTTTCTCAAATTACACGGTTTTAAACAACACGATTTTCATTATTCTCTAGTATTTTGTTTTTTGTTTATCATAACAAAAAATACAATATAAAACGTAACGTTTTTTTTTATTTTGTTTTCTGTAGTCTCGAACAACACGGTTTTAAAGAACACGGAACAAATTAATCGTGTTCTTGGAGGGTTTCCTGTATAAAGATAGGGGGTGGTGAAATTCTTATTGAGATTCTTATGTTCTGATATGCGAACATTCTTAAAAAAATAAGAAAAAAAAATCCTAGAGGCCGATCGCAGTGCCACCTACCGGGCTATTCACAACAGAATGTTTTTCATCAACTTCGAGTTCTAAAATAGATGCTTTGTTAGAAATAAAACAAAATGGATAAAATAATTTTTTTTTTATTAAGTTTAAATATCTTGTTGAGTGATTAATTTTAAGGCCCGTTGCACACTTGACCTCTGTTTTTAAGCGAAGTGAGCTATGTTTTGAGATCACAACTTCTTGGTTTGCTTTTCAAAGGCGAAATAAATGAAACCGAATTCGACGAGCATAGCTGCAACCACTCGTATGTGCTGATTTATTTATTTTCTTTATTTAAATCTGTGGGGTAGAAACATAGCTCGCATCGCTTATTTTCCGAGCTATGTGAGCTAATTATTTATCTCCAAGACGAAAATAAAATATCTAAATATTTTGTTTTACATATTGAGTTGGTCTGAGATTTATCTACAATGTTTCGCTTATTTGAGTTTTGCAAAGCAAACTGGGAATCTGTAAAATGAAACATAGCTCACTTCAGTCAAAAAACATAGCTCAAGTGTGCAACGAGCCTAAATATCTTGTTATTGTGAGATAAGTTTTCAAAGTGTCCACCATTCATAATCGATCGAAACGCACGTTCGTTATTTTTAAAAATATTTATCGCTTCGATTATACGTTGCCGCATCCCCTGATCGGTCTGGTTTACTCTTTCATAAGAAGCTCAATAAATACTAACCATTTGATATCATTACTACCATCATCACCTCTGAACGTCAAATAAGGGATCAGGAAATGCAAGCACGATATAGCGAAATTTCGGAACCATCAACAGAAACTACTCATTCAAATACAGCGATTTCAAAAGTTAATTCATTTTCAGCTAAAGTAGCCACTTCCAAAAATAAAGTTCTTAACTGCACTGATGTACCAACCCATCTGCGCAACAACCAACATCATCTAAGGTTGCAGCACTTCGGGTAGTTGAAAATGTCTCTAATGAACTAAATACTTACTGATGAGCAATTTAAAGGATTCATTAATTGCAAGTTTCAACTCACGAATATGAATGCAATTAGAATGGTACCAAAACCTAAAAATGGCGACCAGTACGATTATATATCGTATCGTCTCAGTGTTGATGAAGATGCTTTTACTTCTTTGATCAAATCTAAACTATGGTCGCCTGGATTATTCATCAAAGGGTTCAAATTTGCTCAGAAAAATTTTCGGATCAAAGGGCCAAGCACTCAAACAAAGGAATATGTTCCATCTACTATCAAAATGTTAACAAACTGGCATCCAAAGCATCACAATTTTTCTCTTTCGTGATGCAATCACACTACTTGATTTATGTAATTAATGAAACCAATCTCCATCCGGGAATTCATAGTTCGGAATATTTTGGACATGACTACGTTGTTTATAGATGTGATCGCTCACCTGATATACGAGCTCTAAGAAATCAGGCGGTGGCGTTTTAATAGCCGTTCATTCTAAGCTAGAGAGTTATGCAGTTAAAATACTCCCATCAAGAATTGAACAGATTTCCGTGAAGATTAAAATCAATCAACGTTATTTATTCATCTACACTGCATACAATTCATATACGATTACGTTTATGCAGCATGCCTTAATTCAATCAATGAGGTCATTAATACATCAAATTCATTCGATTTAGTACTTGTACTTGGTGATTTCTATCTTCCAAACATTTTATGGGATCTTGATCAGGAACTAAATTGCATACTCCCAAGCAACATAAAGTCGGATGCAGAATCACTGTTCGTCGTTACCATGTTGAGTTATAATTTAAACCAAATTAACAGCATTGCAAATAATCTGGACAGATATTTAGATCGATTTGTCGTAAACGACAACAACCACAAATATCTGGACATTGTGTTTAACATCACCCACTACGCGGCGAAAAGATCAGAACTCTAGAATTATATCAAATACAACTTTAAGAAGGCAAACTCCTGTGGTCTCGAAAGTTGTTTTGCATCAGTGAATTGGGATCAAATTTTAAACGCTAAGGAGGTGAATGATAATGTTCACAAATTTTACGACATCATACATCGAGGATTTGATCTACATGTGCCTATTTTCAACAAAACTCCAAATACCCACCCTCCGTGGTTCGACGACCAGCTTAAAAACCTTAAAAATCGCAAATGCAAAGCCTACACTAAAATGCGGAAATCAGATCTAGAATCAGACAAGATGGAATTCTTAACGCAGAGCAAGGAGTTCGATATGTATTTCAAGCTAAAGTACAAGTCTTATTTGGCTGGCATTCAAGACAAAATTAAATCAAACCCCAAACAATTCTGGAAATACTTCAGAACTAAACGTGAAGGGTACCCAGCCACAATGACATAAAATAATTAGCAGACATGTTGGCCGAATTTTTTTCAATCTGTATACCGACCAATGAATAATACCGGATCCACTGATGAAACCAGCCATCCAAACATCTCTATCACTCCTTCAATTATATCCGTTGACAACATTCTATCAGCCTTGAAAAACTTTGGTAACGGACGTGGGCCAGACGACATTCCTTCAGTTATGTTAAAAACGATTGCGAATATTTTGGTAAATCGGTTATGTAAGCTTTTCAATCATTCGTTAACATCAGCCTTTTTTCCCGAGAAATGGAAAATTTTTAAGATAACATCAATTTTCAAATCAGATAAACGAGATGACGTCACATGCTACAGAGGAATATCAACAACATCATCAATTCCTAAACTATTTGAACTGGTCGTATGCAATAGTTTTAAATCAACATTAAACGACATATATCTGTTAACCAGCATGGATTTATGCCCTGTCGCTTTACTTCTTCCAACTTGGTTGAATTCACTAACATAGTAATTCACAAGATTGAGAAACATAACATGCAAGACATTTGACTCTATCTGCCACCATAAAGCACTTCAAAGCTTGTATACATTTGGATTTTCAATGGAATATATCAACCGGTTTAAGTCGTATTTAACAAGTCGTCAGCAATATGTAATAATAGGAAATAAGAAATCTAAAGATATGAACGTGACTTCTGGTGTTCCCCAAGGACCTCACATTGGACCATGTTTTTTATTGTTTTCATTGACAGCATAACGAACATAATAAAAAAACTCAAATATTTGCCGATGACGTAAAATTTTTTCATAAGATCAAACAAATTCGCGATTCTATCGAACTACAAGAAGACCTTCCAATCCAATAATTACCGCATACAACATCAATAGCGTAGAAATTCAGAGAGTATACGAGATCACAGATTTGGGAGTCACCTTTGTTAAAAATATTAGTTTTAACAGGCACATCGATAACTGTATTGCTAAAGAAAACTCCATGTTTGGCTTTGTTAAACGATGGACTAAAGAGTTCAAGGATATAAAAACGTTATGTTCACTATATTTCGCTTATGTAAGATCTCAAGTGGAATACGCCGTAATCGTGTGGAATCCTTACCACAATGAGAACCATTCCACGAAAATGTGGCGCGATTACCACCATATTCAACAAGGTGCAAAGAATATAATATTTGCACTCTTCGAAATAGACGCCTTCTTCTAGTGCCACTTTCATCGGTAACGTACTGGTCACATTGATTCTGCCTACGTAGTGGAAAACATCTCTATTAATGTTCCAAGTAGATCATTTCGTAATTATCGATTATTGGCGCCAGAACACCATTCCACCGAGTACGGAGATAACAACCCAATCAATAGATCAGTGAAAACATTTAATACAATGGAGGATCACTTCGACTTTAATTTATCTAAAAACACTTTCAAAACTAATTTGAAAAAATATTTTTTAAATTTATAATAATTTTTGACGGCTTCAAATTTGAAGAACTACCCTTAAAATTTTTTTAATTTTTAAAATTCAACTTGAATTTGACGTTTTAATATTTTTTCCCTTTATAATAGCCCCATAGAAAACAGCTTACAGGATTTAGATCAGGAGGCCGCAGTGGCCATGCAATGGACCCTCCACTTCCAATTCAGCGGCTTGGATAATTTACGCTGAGATGTTCCCTCATTACTTGTGCATAGTAAGGGGGATCTCGATCATGCTGCAGCGTGTTTGTAGAGGCACGTCATCAAGTAATTCATCCAAGCCGCTGTGTAGAAAACTTAGTCTTCCAAGTTGATTTGACGTGGTATAGTTCATATGGGCAAATCAATTTTTCATCGATTTTTTCCGCTCACATGTGCAATTGGTGTTAAAACCGACTATACCGCACTACTTTTGGATTTACGCGGCCCAATAGTGCAAATTATGGATATTGAATATTCCATCCCTTTTAAAACATGTTTCATCACGCCATAAAATGTTATTAAAAAAATTGCGAATTTTCTTGGAATCGACGCAACATTTCTGGACAAAATTGCACCTTTTTTTTGGTCAGCAGGTAAAAGGTCTTGTACACGTTGAACTTGGTAAGGGGGCAACTGATTACTTTTTAAAATACGATGCAAGGTGGACCGTGGCACTTCCGGACGTCTTGATAAACAACGAACACTTATATATGGGTCGTCTGTCACCATTTCAATTACTCTATCGTCGTCTATATCAAATTGAGTGACTGTCAGTTTTACCGATGTTCAGGGACTGCTTTCACTATACATTTGATATACGTTTTGAAATGCTCTGTAATCGGGAAAACATTCCCGATTTGGATATCGTCTCTGTTATTCTCTTGAAGCAGCTCGGCCATTGAAATGCAGTTCTGCATATTCACGGTGTTAATAAGCCACATGGTTTCATTTTGACATAACCTACTTTTTTTCCAAAAGTTGGTAATTTTAAAAGTGTATTCAGAATAAAACAGTATATTTTAAATATTTTTACTAATTTTAAACAACAAATTAAAGAAAAAACCACTATCGAAGTTAACAAATTTAAACTAGTAATAAAAAACCTAATTGACATTTGACCATAAAAATGGCGAACGATTTATTTTATGTGTATGTGAAAAAAATTTCTCACCTATACGTTTTTTAAAGATGTTGCCATAAAAAATGTTGCCATAAAAAATTTTCCAGTTTACATATTTTATAGCACATTATGGCAGGCAGCACACTAACACCTCATTATTTTGTAAGTTTAGTAATTTTACTAATAAATTTGTCAATACACAACCAGAAAATCTATATTTTTTCTCGCTTTAATTTTGCCGACAGTAACTTTCGCACCATCAATAATTCAAAAAAACTTTACTTGGCTGTTTTTGTTGGATATGAGATCCTATATCACACTGCTTCGTTTGATCGTCCAATTCTGGGACATTGTGATTAAAAATGACATGTGGTTTGTAACATTAAAACTCAAGAACAAGTGGTGCAGTGGTTAAAGCTTCGGCACTTGGACTGGGAGGTACTGGGGTGTGCGTGAATGAAAAAAGTACCTTAAATCCATTTTGATAAAAAATTGTGTATATGTTCTAGGGGTCGGTCATGAGAAGTGTTTTTAACTGAAAATGGTCCACCGGAAGTTGCAGCTTCTACAGGATCATTTTCGATCGTTTTTTGACTGAAAACGGTCCACTGCAAGTGGCCGCTTCCATAAGAGCTTTTTCGATTTTTGTAATTATATTGAAAAGTATATCATTTGTAAGAGAAACTACTAAGAACAAAAAGTTTCTGAATTAAATTTACAACGATACCGGCCCAAATCGGGTTTTCAAAATTTAAGCAGAAAGGACGATTTTTGACTAAGAACAGTTTTTCTACAAAAAATCGACCCTCGATTTTGGTTTTCTCCAATGATGTCATTTAGATGGAGAAATTTTCTTTTATGTAAGGTGAGATGGGGCGGTGTCATTACACCTATAATGCTGACATCGCAAGTCGAAATGGTCGATTTTGGTACCTAATAATACTAATTGCGCCTTCTAATGCGGATATGGATGTCATTTTCGAGCAGACTTTCATTTTTCGCAAGTCCAGATGGAGGTTTTTATTAACTACCTACTACATATCTACCTATAACTCCGATATGGGGATCATTTTCCGGGTACTGATTACTTTATTGGTTTTCGTTTTTTGCAAATCGAGTTGTGGGGCGGTATCGTTTTTTGGTACAATGATGATTTTACGCAGCTACGCAAATCAAAGGGGAGTTGGACGCTGTGTACGAGGACTATGCACCATCATTTACTACCGTGACATTTTTGGCCAGCTGAATTTAAACGTGGCTTTACAAGATTGGGTGACAATGAACATTCGCGACGCGCAAAAACTGCAACCACTGACGATAACAACGCTCAAGTTCACCAAATGGTGCTAGACAACGATCGAATTAATATGAATATGTTGGCGCAGTTTAAGCGCAATATATCACCGAGTTTTAGCGCCGGCTAATTACTGTTGATGAAGCTTGGATACACCGTTACAAATATTTATTAAAATTTCAGAAACCCTTGTGCATTTTAAATTTAATCCATTATAACAACTTACACCCCTATTCCCCTAGTCGCATCACACGTGACTACACTTCTTCCTGGTTACTAACTAGATCATTAAATCGAAACTTATAAAATAATTGTTCAACAAAAGTCGTTTTGGCTGTTTTTTAAATCTTAGTGTGCTGCTTTATAAATATTTCCTTGCGATTGCTATCACTCCAAATTCAATTCCTATCACTACTCACAAAAACAATTTCTATCACTTGAAATTTTGACGTGACAAATAAATTAAAACAATTTCAAACTAATGAAGCCAACTATAAGATTTAAAAAATTTTCATTGAATTTTGCAAAAAATAATTTAAAAAATTTTGATTTTAAAATCTAGTAACCAGGAAGATCCATAGTCACGTCGCATGAAGTGATACGTCTAAGGGAATTGAGCTGTTAACGATAACGAATTTGAAATTTTCTCTAAACAATTTTTCCTTAGAATTTAATTCTCAACGCGCATATTAAATATAATACTAAAGTAACTGGAAATACCCTGTATAAATTTTTTATGTTTAACTTTTATATTTTCAGTATTTCATCAATTTTATTTTCATGGTTTCGTTTTTTGAGACATTTCGGGATTTTGAGTTGCATGCTTTCGATACACTCCCAAAACAAACCTGAGGGTGGATTATGTAAATATTACGACTTCGACTTACGACAACTGACATGAAAAGGCTTTTTTATTTAAAGCATTTTGGGTTGTCGTAATCTCGCCGAGATATAGAAGAGTATATTTAAATTAGGTTAGAGCGAAAAAGACAACAACTTTTGGTCGTTTTTTTATAGCAAAATTTATAGTCAAAATAGTGAAAGATTGGGGGCAAAAATTTGAAAATCTTATTTTACTCTACAATGAACGTGTTGTACGTAGCGGCACAAAAAAATAATCCCAAAGTGTCATTTTTCTCTTGATATTACACTATAATAATACCATAGAATTGTCAAAGTGTGCGAAAAATATTTCTCACCGCATACTATTTTTTGAAGGTGTGTTATAAATGTTGCCATAAAAAATATTGAGTTTCATACTTTTTATGGCAACATTTCCCCCACTTATGCCTTAATTCCACGGAAAAAATTTGCTAACAGCAATTTTTCTACTGATAAAAAGCAAAACAAAAAAAATCTTAAAATTCCATAAGAGTGACAAAGAAAAGAAATATTTCATTTTATAGTAAAATTGTATGGTTTAACATTTTGGCATAACCTACAAATTTCATAAAAGTGTTAATTTGTACTTATTTTGTATGGATGTGAGAAAAATTTCTTATTTACATATATTTCTTGTAGATGTGTGAACAATGCAGCCATAAAAAATACTTCAGTTTACATTTTTTATAGCAGACACTAACACCATCACATTTATTTTCTCTGTAAAATTTTGCTGGCAACATTTTTTGCTTCGTACACAACCAGTAAAATCAATATTCTTTTCTTGCTTTTTTTCTGACAGAAGATTTTTCGCATGGAACTTTACTGAAATTTTTTTTTGTTACTTTCTAACAAGTAAAGGATTTATATTTTCATCTCGTGTTAATTTTACTGAAAAAAATTGTTTCACTGTGAAATTCACGCATTAGTCGTATACACATTTATAAATTCGGGACACAAGCCGTAATGACTATTTTTATTATTTTCAAACAAAATTTGTCAAAATTAGTTTGAGTCGAAAGTCGTAAATCGTACCCGTATTGCTAACATAATCAGCCATTGTACATAATCCGCGTACACGCGTCCATTGAAACCAAAAACGACGCATTTTAAAAAGTCTGGATATAATTTGTTGAATCGATACTATAATGATTGATGACTTCAATATTACACAAGTAGTCAACTATGTTGAAAATATCCGATGATCCCTCCCGCTTTGGTCGGTGTAACAAGGCAACGTACGATTTAAGCTTCGGCTCTTCCTGAGAAGTGCTGGATTCGAATCCCACTAGAGAGAGAGAGAGAAAAATGAAATTTTCTCATCGTCCCACTGGTGAAGTACAGAACTCGGTGCTGGGTCATCGTCTCTGTTAGGTTAGGAACAGTCATGGAGTACAGATGGCAATGTGTGTACTGTAAGGTGTGAGTAGATGAATGTGAATTTCGAATGAGAGGTGATTGTATAGAGCACAATGGACAGGTGTAAGTGTGCCAAAAATGGGCGCCACTATGAATTAAACGTTTTTTTAGGTGTGGCTTTAAAAATCTAAATCGAACGGGAGATAACATGTTGTACTAAATTAGTTTCGTGGGACACTTCATTGAACTGAATTTAAAGTTATACAAAGCAATGAAATATTGGACAAGTTTTCGCATTGATTAAGTGCCTTTTACGCGCCACTACGTTTTGCATTTTGTAAAAATTTTAAAACCTTTTTTTTAACTAACTGTCTGCACCCAAATTATTAAACCGAAATCGACGCTAAGTAATTCGACCGACAATAATATGTGAAGATATCACAATTTTATAAAAATCATACATCATAAAAATCAAATAAAATATTAGTATTTCTGTCACGCTTGGTTAGAACATTATTGACATCATTATTAACGAGTTAATGATTTTTTAAGATTGGAATTTAATTAACCGATTGCTATTGTGGAAGTTGTGAACCGAGTAAGTCCAGAGTATATGAACTTCCCTTCAGTGAGAGCGATCATTTAATTTCACTAGACCACATTGGTTGTTCTACTTTGATTTTTATGTTGCATAAGAAAATTAATAATCTGTGTATTTTTATTTTAATCGGTTGTCGGCGGCCTAATGGTTAATACAGACAATAGAAATGTAATGAAAAGTTGATAAAATTTAGATAAAATTTAAAAGTTAGCGTAAGGTACACACCATAAACAGTAGAAAAATCTGCACCAAAATTATAACTTTTTCCAATAAAAAAAAATCGCATAACAAGTAACGATGTGCCACAACAATGTATAAACACCATTTAACGTAAAGGTATATGCGCCAACGATTTTAAATAAACGAAGATTCTCTCTATAGAAGTGTTCTGTAAGGTTACGAGTACGCACACAGTATTAAACACGGCGAAGAGTGGATGATGAGATTGAAGGTGAACAAGAAGAAATAAATACAAGAAAATAAAAAAAATATATAGATCGAAGACTGAGATAAGAAAATTTTTTGGTTTTTTGAATTCTTCCGAGTTTTAAAACAACGACGAATTTAACAACACAAGAAGGAAGGATAGTTGTTAAGATAATATGTGTGTTCGTGTTTCATTTGGTTTGCTTGATAAACATAAATAATTTCCACGGTATTATAATTTCTTCTAAACTGCCTGCTATAAACGAGTCTAATAATACGTACATTAAGATTAGATACGAGAAGGTGGTATGGTGTGGTGGTGGCGGTATGGTTATTTTTATTTATTTGTTCGCCTAGTAATTTGTATAATTATGTTCTGTGTTAACTCTTGCTCGCTACCAGACATTCTGTCTAAATTTTTGTTTTTCTTTAGTTCTCTCAATAAAAATTTACAATTTTTTTTTTTGTGTATGATTGTATTTTTCATACCAAGACGAAAAAAAAAACAAAACTCAAGAAAAGATAAAAGAAAGCCTCCCGCTGTACGATTTATATTGTAAAAGCGATTATTATTCTGTTTGATAATCTCACATGAGATTCTTTTTCCAAAAATATTTACAAAACGTTATTTATTTTTAAGAAGAAAAATTATTAATTTTCTGGTTCGCATATACGAAGTGAAATGATGCCGGAATTTTTAGTATATGTGTACGTTTGTATACATAATTCACAATAATTATGTTTAGTTAATTTAGTTTAATGGTTTTTAAATACATTAAACTGTGCTTCATCTACATACAAACAGATTTAGACTGTATAGAGTTTATAATTTGACGAGGTTTGTTTATGCGAATACAAAAAATGATAAAATAAGTGCTTGCGGCAGTATAGGGTAAACTAGGGCACGTTCGTCACTTATTTGAAATATGCTGTAGAACTTTTAAATCGATTAAAACACTTTTAAATCGATTAATGTTTTAGAATACAAATAAATTTCAGCTACTTGTCCGATCTTCAAATGGATGGTTTTTGGGGTGGTGCCGAAATGTTATCTGCTATATCCAGGTTAAAAAACATTAGAATTAACGTACATTATTCTATCAATCAAAATCTAGTAACATTCGGCTCCAAATAACCTTTTTTGCTTTTAAGTTTGAATATTTTTACCTTGAAATTTAGCTACAAATCTGAAACTTATGTTTAGCCTTCATTGGTCTTTCCTTTATTAAATTTGGCTTTTTTGGAAATCTTGTGGAAAAAAAAAAAGAAAAACATAAGAAGAAAATAACGGCGAAAAAATTAGTAAACCTAAATAATCCAAAATAACGGTGAATTATTTTTGTAATATAGGATTCTTATTTGTATCTATAATTGGAAATACATAGAAAAGTAAATTTTTCTAGTTGGAACGCAAATGTACCTCTGCCGCCCGTTTAAGGGGCATTTTTCATTGTATTGTTGTTTCTTGAAATTCCAAAGTAAAAATATTTATGACAATGTCTTTTATATTTTCATAAAGTTGTTACGACTCCCTGGTCATAACATTAATTTTTTTCGTTTTCAAATTTTTAATTTCTTTGTGTTTGTTTGAAAAATACCTTTTACTGATGGCATTGCCATCTGTGTTTTGTCATTGGTATTACATTTGAGGCATTAATGCTCTGTATTAATTGGGCATTAATATTTTGTATTACGTAACCGTCGAATGATTTTCGAGACCAATGTGTCTATACCCCTATGCGTGTGTTGTACCTAAATTTTGGATTTTTTATTTTCTTTAATCATAGATGGCATTGAAGTCATATTATATAATTCTTAGCTGTGCAATCCTAAAACGGGTAAAAAAAAAGAATTAATGTAAACCACCGAATAAGGAAAGAGAGGAGTGGCTTTTATTTTTCGTGTTTTAATAAAGTATCAAAAGTTAAATAAATATAAAAAATTAATTAATAAAATTTTAATAAAACCACTAAATAATTCAGAAGTGGGATAATGCAAGACATATGTGTTATAGAAGTGTAACAGTGGAAAAAAATGTATTTCGATACAATGGGGGATTCATCGGCAATGAGCCCTAAAATGTATATTGAGGAATCACAAGGGTTATCGTCGAGCTCTCTCGGACTACAACCAAGTTTGTATGGTGGTAGAATTGATACGGTTTGTGTTGATATGCCCGACTTGGGTTTTGATTATCAGAAAGTGGAAAATTATCAACAACCACGTGTTGCTCTGACTGAAATTTCCACCTTTTTTGGCGATCCATCGAGTAACATGCAGCAAGAAGGTGGTTCTAATGATATTTGTCCACCAAATCAGTTGTTGAGTATACCATTATTGTACAAAAGATTAGTGGCTCCAGCTATCGAATGAAATGTGTCAGCACCACCACCGAAAACTAATTATTTTGGAAATCAGAATCAATTTCCACCGAATCAACATAACCTCAGCATGTGTCAATTTCACATGGAGTTCCAAATTCGATGTCTGTACCGACGATGTGGAATCACCAAAACTACTTGGAGATGCAATACAATGTTTTACAACAGCAACTTCAGCTCATAGCACTACAAAAGGAACAACTAAACAATGTGTCAATTCAGAATGCTACGTCATCAGTTCAACCACACTATTTGTATACGTCTTAAGTCGAAAATATTGTGCCGGAATATAACCCTGGTGCTAAAAATAGTATGACTAGTACACCATGACTCAAAAGAATACGTCATTTAAAGGCTGTTTATAATTGGAGTGATACCGTAATACTTCATTACGCAACACTACATCTAAAAGGATCAGCTCAAGCTTGGTTTCATGAAACTTATGAACAGTGTCTTTATGATATAAGACAGTTAGGAAGAACAGGAAATATGAAAGATTCGTCTATAATAAAATATGTAATATCCGGTCTAAATAGTCCGCAAATGGCAAACCACTTAATAAATTTTCCAGTCCAGATGATCTGCTTCATATTCTTCGCGAGCATCATGGGTTTTTGATTTATCTGTGGGCGTTAGTTTAATAGTATTTCCCACTATCAATATGTGTGATGTGTGTATGTATTTTTACTAAATTAATTTGCACTGAACTGAATCAAATTAATTTGCACTGTAGTAAATTAAATATTTGTTTATTTTTATTATTTATTTAAATAACATTTAACAACGTATATTTTTAGCAAACTTAAAAAATTATTCTTAACACAAAAAAATAACTGACTTTTTCTATTTGGTCGAGATAATTATCAATAATGAAAAAAAATTGAATGTATTTTTTTTTACGACCTACGATGGTAGACCGAGTATTTTTTCTATTCCATCTTTTTAAAGAGTTCATTGAAAATTTCGAAAATGACATTTAAATTTGATAAGAATTTATCAAAATAAAAGTGTACCGAGGCCGAAAAAATCAAATAAAAAAAAAATCAACGATCCAGAAGCTGCTTCAGTTAAAACGAACTGGTGGTCTAATTTTCCTTCCAGTCCTGGTATGTACTGGTTCCTTTGGTGGAAGATTAAAGCGAACGAACAGATTAAAGCTAACACATTAGTACCATCAGAACCCGACCCGTGATCCGAAATTTTCTCACTCAGCGAGGCCGCCGGAAGCAATCCCTCGATGTCAGCATTCTCCGCGAAACACGGTTTGAGGCGATCCAGAGATACCACGCCTGACCTTCCGTTTACGTCAATCGGGAAGAACTTATCCCCTCTTTCGAGAATTTTAAACGGTCCTGAATAAGGTGGTGGTAAGGATTTCCTCACAAAATCCGACCTTAAAAAACGTTTGAACACGTTGAAAGTTCTCTGCTTACGAAAGTTTTTACATTGGAGTGCCTGGTTGCCGGAGATGGTCTAATCTCGTCAAAATGATTTTTAAGATTATTAACAAAATCTGTCTGAAGAATTTTATCAGTCGAAAAAGAATTTAGAAATTAACCAGGCACCCTCAACGTACTTCCGTAAACAAGTTCAGCAGGAGAAGTTTTAAGTTCCGCACTATATAACGTGCGTAAATCTAACAGTACGGTTGGCAAGAGCGTTACCCAATCAGTTCGTTCGTGACACATTATTGCGGTTTTTAACGTTCTGTGCCATCTCTTAATCATACCGTTGGACTGTGGGTTATAAGCCGTCGTTCTTACTCGTCTGAATCCGATTAACGCTGACAGCTCATTAAAAAGACAAGACTCAAACTGCGAACCTTGGTCGGTGACTATAACGTTTGGTACCCCGAAGCGTGATATCCATGCAGAGTATACCGCAGAAGCGACAGTAGTTGCATTAATATCAGGAACTGGAACTGCTTCAGCCCACCTCGTATACCTGTCGATTAATGTTACGCAATACCGCTGATTGTCAGAAATAGACGCAAAGGACCAATGATGTCTAAGTGAATTTCTGCGAAGCGTTGCGAAGTTAATTGGTAAGATCCGAGAGGTGAAACGGTGTGTCTTGAAATGTTTGACAAGCTAAACAGGATTCTGCTATAGTTTTTGAATCTTTCGTGATAAAGAGCCAAACGTCATTTTTCGTCCATAATTTAGTTGATGCTTTAATTCCTGGGTGTGACCGATTATGAAAGGCTTCAAAAACTTTTTTCCGGAATTCAATTGGCCTAAATGGTCTTTGATTAGCTGTCGAAATACCACAATATGTAGTTTTGCTAGAGTTAACAAACTTTAAAGTTAAATTTAAAGATCAGATCTTTTAGCTCGACGTCATTGGTTTGAGCATGCACAATTCGTGCATAATCTATACTTTCAGGAATAGAAATTAGATTAATGCGGGAAAGTGTATCTGCGACGACATTAATTATTCCTGAAATGTGTTGGATGTCGGTTGTGGACTGCCCGATGAAATCCAAATGTCTGAATTGACGCGGTGATGCCTTTTCCGAATTCTGACAAAAATCGCAGATAAATAGTTTATGGTCCGTAAACAACGTAAACTGTCGTCCTCCCAAAAGATATCTGAAATGCTTGATGCAAGAGTACGCTGCTAACAGATCTCTGTCATAAGCACTGTTGTTGCGTTTGCAACAAACTGCATGTTTGTTGCGTTTCATTAAGACGAACCGAGAAGAAATTGAGTGGTTGCCAAATATCGCCGATATACTGTTGAACTACTAATGATAGCGAGTTTAACCGTAGATGAAGGGTGTGCAAGAAGAGTAGCTTTACACAACTTCTCCTTAGAATTGTCGAAGGCATCAGTGGACTCTGCTGATCAATTAATTGGAATTTTACTATTTTTCGTATAGCCTTTAAGAAAATCATTAAGTAAAATTTGATCAGCCGCGGCGTTTGGAATGAAACGTCTGTAGAAATTAATCATCACCAAAAATCTTTTAAGTTGACTAACCGTTAACGGACGTTCAAAATTTTTGATGACTTCAACACGTTCTGGAACAGGTAAAATGCCATTTGCATTAACGAAATGCCCTAAGAATTTAACTTCAGATGAAGCGAAGACTCATTTTCCAGGATTGATTATTAAACCGTTGTCTGATAATTTTTTGAAAACTATTTCGAGATGCGTGTGATGTTCCTCGAAAGTTTTAAACGCTATCAGAATATCATCTAAGTAGATGAATGCGAAATTAAGTCCCAACAATACGGAATGCATGAATCTCTGAAAAGTTTGCAATGCATTCCTGAGATCAAAAGTTATTTTAGTGAATTCCAATAAACCGAGGGGAATCGCAATAGCGGTTTTTGGAATATCAGACGGTTCAATAGGGATTTGATGATAAGCTTGGACAAGATCAAGAGCCGAAAAAACCATACACCCTTCAAGCTGGTACGAAAAATCTTGAAGATGTGGAATAGGATAACGATCTGGAATAGTAACACGATTCAGACTTCGGTAATCTCCACATGGTTTCCAATCTCCATTTTTCTTCAAGACACGATGCATAAAGGACTAGACCATGCACTATTACTTGGAGGACAAATTCCTAGTGCCATCACATTCTCGAATTCCTGTTTTGCAATCGTTAATTTATCGGGTGCCAAACGTCTAGTTTTACAAGAAACCGGTGGTCCAAAAGTTTCCACCCGATGAGTGATCATATGCTTAACTGGTTTGACGTTTAGAGAGTTTGTCATAATTTCTGAGAATTTAAAAAGAAGTTGCTGGATTTGATTATTCACGTAAGATTTGTCTAGTTGAGACAGTGTTGACTCGGCTGTAAGAGTGATAGAACCAACTGTAAACAAAAATGTCGTTGTATCTAGAAGACAAGGTTTGCCGAGATCAACTATCAAACCAGAACTTTTAAGAAAATCAGCTCCGATAATGGGCAGCGGAACGTCTGCCACTATAAATTTCCACTTGAAATTTCGTCGTAACCCAAAATCTAAAGTTACAATTTTTGTTCCATAAGCTTTAGTTGGCGTTCGATTCGCAGCGAACAATTTGGAGGTAGTTAAAGTCTGCGGAATGTGACAAATTTTGAGTGGAACAACCGAAACGTCAGCACGAGTGTCTATTAGAAATTCAACTCTAGAATTTGAATCAAGTATTAATAGACGACTGGTAGCAGGTTCATCAGTGACAGTCGTCACGTCCTGATGAACATTTAAAAATCCTTTTTGATCGACTAACCTCCGCAAATTTTATCATAAAATTTACAGATCAGATGCATCAGAAATGCCGGTTGGATTGACATACACGTTAGATGCTGCAGACGAGGATGGGCCGAAAGTCTCGTGTCCAACGCCCCCACTGCATGAGAGAACCGTGGCTTCCGACCTGATATTCGCGACAGCAAACTGCGATTCCAGAATCAAAAACCATATCAACGTTTGCACAACGTTACCACACCATCGTAATCAAATCAACAAAAATATAAAACGTCAAGTTCATCAGACGAAAATAGACCATCACAAGGCCAATCGAATAATTTTGTTTCTGGGAAACAATCACAAAATAACTCAACAGGAGTTTCGAAACTCAGATGTTACAATTGTAATGGATTGGGCCACATTTCACCGAAATGTCCGAATCCACCCAAACGAATTTGTAATACCTGTCAGCAACCTGTCGGGCTATTTGGGAATTCGATTCGATAACGAGAGTACGAGATTCATATTTGATTTGAATGTGATTTGAACGATTATTATTTAAAATAAAATAAGAATCTTGTACTCTCGTTATCGAATCGAATTCCCAAATAGCCCTCCTGGACATACTTCGTCGAATTGTACACGCCAGCGATCAATCGATGTAGGATTAATAGATTCAAAGCTAAATAAATTCACTGCAACGGTCGTAATACAATTCTCCGGAAACTATTTCACTACAACCGCATTAATTGATGATACAGGAAGCCCAATCAATGTGTTGAAACATCAGTTGGTTCCGAAGAATGTTTCGTTATCGCCTTATCAGAACAACGTTATTTACTCTGGCATAAATAATTCTAAATTAAACACTTTGGGTTATGTTAATGTAAATTGTAAAATTAATGATTCTATTTATACTTGTAGATTTCACGTCCTACCGGATGAAACAATGAATCACGATTGTATAATTGGCCGAGAATTTTTACAAAAATCAGAAAAACTCATCTTGGATGGTTCTGACATCCTAAATGTTTTGTTTGAAAATAACAATGAAACTAAAAACAAAATAAACGGTGACGTCATCACTACGGTATCTTTGTTTGAAAAAATGTTAGGAATTGATTTCGATCCGCAGATATGTGAAAACAATATATCTATGATATCGGACCATTTTATAACGAATCAAAATATGACTTTGAGATTAAGAAGCGATTTTTAAATTTAATTAATGAATATCTTTCAAAAAATTAAAGTTTAGAACCACTGGTGAAACATGAAAATAGTATTGACTCCGATAGACCAGTTTATCCGGCTCCACGTAAATTATCATTCAAGGACCGAGATGTCTTTCGGAATATTGTGTCGGATTTAGAAAAGCAGGGTATTGTTAGAAAAAGTAAAAGTGATTATTCAAGTCCAATCGTTCTGATATCAAAACTGATTTCCTTTACCGGCAATAGACGATTGTCTTGAAAAATTAAAAGGGAAAAATGTTTTCAGTTTGTTAGATTTGAAAAGTGGTTTAAATCACATCCCTGTCGAAAAGAATTCTATACGTTACACCTCTTTTGTAACGCCAAATGGTCAATTCGAGTATGTTAGAACTCCTTTTGGACTATGCAATGCGCCCTCCGTTTTTCAGCGCTTCATTGCAGAAGTTTTTAGAGTCCACTGTTAGAGTCTGGAGATTTAATTACTTATATTGACGACATACTGATAGCAACCGAAACTGTTGATAAACATTTCTAAGTTTTGGAAACAGTATTCGATTTATGTCACAAAAACTGTTTAGAGTTGTCAATAGGAAAATGTCATTTCCTAAAACCAAAAATTGATATTTTAGGATATGAAATTAATGCTAATGGAGTCAGACCATCAAATAGGTATATTGATGCTACTTGTTCATATGCAATTCCTAAAAATGTACATGACCTTACAAAGGTCAGTGAGGACAAATCTCTATGTATAAAAATATACGAAAGAAAAGTGAAAATCCCAAAACCAGAAGGAATTCATTAACAACCATATCACCGGGCATCCCGCATTTTTCAACGTATATTCCGTATATTCAGTGGATGGTCGCCAAGCGGCTACTCAACATTTTGGTACGTATCGGTGAAAACTGCAACATACTGGTGGCTATTTGTAATTTTTTTTTTGGAATTTTTCGGCCAGCCAACGCCTAACGACATAGGTGGCCAACCGAGGCCAGCCGTTTTCATTTATCAAAGGCGGAAGTACGCCCAACATTCCAGTGGGAGCCCAACCGGGACTCAAGGTACAAATTTATTTTTATCTAAATTTTTTGATTTTCCATTTTTCGATTTTTTTGTTTAATTTAATTTACTATTTCGATTTTACTTTGTAATCGAGCGCCGATTAATGTCCGTTGTGTGCGCCACAGTGTCACATTGGGTTTCATTTTCAAAATTATTGTACGTTCGGCGACCATATTGTGTGTTCGATTTATTTCTTCTTTGGTTTCTGTGACCAGTTTTATTTTTTTCCCTCTTTGGACGATTTCTGGTTATTTTATTTCATTTTTATTTTTTTTGGGGTTTGTTTATAATGAATAAGATGAGGAATTACTAAATTTCATACGGGTCGGTATTTTGGGAGGAGATTCGCATTGCGCAGGGTCGGAGTGGTGAGTCCAGCGTATGTGTCGTCCATTCGGGTAAAATCGTAAAATTCACTCGGTCTCCCCGGCCTCCAGCAGCTTCGAGTTATCGGAGTGTGTATTCGCTGGAGGTCTCTCCAGGTGAAGAGAGGCCTAGTCTGTTGAGACGTCCCTACCCTCTTTTGCTGCTTCCTTGTAGCTAGGCATCGGCCTTTCGGGGTCTGTGGGTCATTTGGGGTGTCTCTTCAGCAGACTGGGTACTTGTCACTAGATCCGGTCGCCGTCGGATGAGCACACCCGGTTATTATTAGTTTTATTACGTTCCTCAAGTTTCGTCGACGTAATTTAAATTCAGTTTTTTTATTATTTGCTTTTGATTTTTCTGTTCCACGGTGTGGGCTAAGAGCATGCAAACCTCTAATTCCCCCACGACCAATGCCATTACTCTGAGATCTCGCCGACTAAACATCACCATGAGAGATGCCTCTGCGTGCTTTCGTAACTAAGTTTACTGGTGATTCTAAAATTTACGATAGAAATAGCAACGATTTAGAAATCGTTACTGCCTTCTAATTCAACCTGTCGACTGACATGTCACTGAATTCCAATACATTTCCTTTTGCATCATATCGCTGGTGGGATGGAACCCAAATTCAAAAGCGGCACTTCCCGATTAAATTGTTACATAGATAAAGAGTTGTTTGTTTTAATTTGCTGATAGGCTACCATATTGAGCAGAGTCAGAGCAAAATAAAATATTCAAATTCCAGAATAGTTAAGTAAATGACGCATTAAATTGTCGCACACGTTCTTGTAGCTTGTACCTGATACTCAACCATAATATTTACATTTTACAAGCTTAATCATTTTGATTGACAGTTGGAAATTAAATCGTTAAATCACACCCATATAACTTCATCGTGTACAAATTAGTCATTGTGTCCACATGCTGCGAATTTTTTCTTTATTTTTTTTTTCTTCTATAAATTAATCAAAATTTCTTTAATTAGACGCAGTTTTAAATTCTCTCCTATCTGACATACGACTATGTATATACAGACACACGCAATTTATATACATAAGAAATTACAAGTACACAAATTCTTAATAAAAATAATCAATTGCGCCAAGGTTAAAATATCGTTACTTATTTAGTATATCATTTACTACTATACACACTTTTTAATTATATCACAATCGCAAAGAAATTAGTTTTTATGTTAATTTAAATGTCTTACATCAATCACATCGGTTATAATTTATTAATACACTGTATAGTGATGTCATATTTTTTGCCAAGTCGATAGCAATCAAAATGGAATACTAATTGTTTTGTGTGAATGCAATTACACAAAAAAATAATTGCGCGTTGTGTCGCATTTTCTTATAGGTACATTTTTGTGCCAAAATGAATGCGACCAACATGATATGGGGTGGTTACTGTTTGTTGTATTGTACCGAACCGAAAAGGAGATGAGTTGTGTTATCTAATTATGGTGTGCGCACCTTACGACATGTATAAATTTATTTTGTTACAAAGTACATTATTTATGTACATTCTTTGTCAGGATGATCATTAATAACAAATTGAAGGTATCACAGATGTATATATAGAATGCAACAACAAACAACGGGAAATGTAGTCCTATTTGAAATAACGAATCCTTCTGAATTCTAAAATATCGGACAATAAAGTGTTTCAAAGCGTTTTTTATTATTATTTATTTATTTGATTAATGATACGTTTTGTTGTTGTTTGGGATGCCGGTATTTTTTCTTCTTATAAAAATATCCTTAAAAAAATGAATTCTTTCTATGAATACAATCGCTACCATTCACAAAAAAAAAAAAACCTCTGCGAGTATAAAAACGTTATAAATGAAGAAATTACTTTACAAAATTATATGAGAAAGGAATCGTTTCCTTTTTATATTTTTCTGGCATCGCGAGTACACAAAAGGTGCGCTTAATTAGATTAGATTAACCGTATTTTTTGGTATAGGGTAAAGTGGGGCACAATCGTCAGAAGGATAACTTCGTCATTTGGCGTTTTAACAATAATTATTTTTAAAATCGAAAATTACTTTGGTGTTGTTACGAAAAAGTAGACAGTTCGTGAAATTTAGTTTTTGGTAGCTCCAACATTTGAACGCTATACTAAGCCTTAACACATCAACTACAATAAAATTACTATGTACTATGTAAAAAATGTTTCCATCTGTTGTATACATCTCCTGTTACAGCATCCAAACATCAAAATTGTTATGACTTTTTTCAATAAAAGCATTCAATGGCCTCAATTTCAGCTCGAAAGTTGTTTTTAAAACACTCCAAAGAAAATAATCTAACGGTGTCAAATCGCATGTTCTTGGTAGCCACTTGATAAGAGAATTTCTTGAAATTATGTGATCATCGAGCTTCGTTGCCTATTGGAGTCGAGTGTTTCACGATTTGTGTGATATCTGGCATATCCTGCTTTCCTCTATTGAGGAACCTCTCCTAACCTTACTCTCGTGAATTATGGGATCCGGAATTAGTTGATATAATTAAAACATTTTTCGATAGTTGCAGCCTACCGCAGATGAGAATTCATTATGCTCAATTTTAGCTGGCGTTAAAAGAATTGGGCTAAGAGCACATTCTGTGCTTGTTGGTATCTGAACATGATTAGTGTCGGATGAAGAAATATTGTGAATGCGGGGCAATAGTCGGGTAAAAGTCAGCTTTAAGTAAATTTTACGGTAAATTCATTTATTTTTCAAAAACTCTATGGTAAACTGATCGAAAAATCTGCTCTAAATCCGATTTTTACTATAGTAAACGATTTACCCGACTATTGTTGGCCCGCAGCTATGGTGTATAGTCACACCTCGTCCAACAGCCCTGGAACCTGAACTAATCAATCTTTAATCTATCGGGTTTCGCGGATATCCGATTAATCTATTCCCAATGATGTCAAAAACAGGGACTAGGTCAAGAAGATCAGGCATAAGTCCTGTTTTGTTCCCGTAAAATCGTGCACCAAGATTGAAATTTTGTGATGATTTTTATTATGACTAAATAATTTTTTTTTTATAACGGGGTCAAGATCAGCTTGAAAAACACAATTCATCGAAATATTAATAGTAAATAAAAATGTCCCAAATGATGGTCCCGCTTTAAGTAGTTTCCCGTGACTTTAGTCATAATTGATGATGTACGTAACTGCTCAACTTCGCATAGACAATACCCATGCGAATTTTCATGACGATTGGAGTATTTTTAGAAAATGGTCATTTGTATGGGGAAATATGTTTTCGAGAGTATTTATCGATTTTAAAGCATCACGTGACGGGAAAATTCATATTTAAGCTACGTTTATGAAGTTATCCCCGGATTATATCCCCGAAATTAAAAAAAAAATAATCGGGTAACACTAACATAATTATGTCCCTCTAATGCTTGTGTGAAGTTAGCCCCGCCCTGTTTTATATTATATTTGTTCCAAAAACTGTTCATATGTGAAGTTATCCCTGAATTAATAAAATGAAGCAAAATAATTTATAAATTGGCTCACAAATATGTCAGATTATGATAATAAGACTGAAAAATACATTTCTCACATTTAGGAAAACACGAAAAAATCGTACCGTTGCAACCTAGCGAAATTACGCTCCGTGTAAAATAGTTACATGCCGTACATTTTTGACCCAAAATAACATTTTAATTTGACATGTAAAAGGTTTTAATTTGTCGGATCAGAGCTATATAGTTTTGAGATGGTTTTGGGTCCAACATGTATTTTACATGCAAATATTTTTTGTTTGGAGCCTAATTTCGCTAGGTTGCAACGGTACGGTTTTTTCGTGTTTTCCTAAATGTGAGAAATGTATTTTTCAGTCTTATTATCATAATCTGACAAATTTGTGGGCCAATTTACAAATAAGTTTGCTTCATTTGATTAAATTATTACATTTATTTTGTGTGTTCTCCTATAGTTAAAATATCATCAAACGGCTTACTTAACTAGATAGAGTAAAGAGCATAACATATACAGTGCTGGAAAAAAAAATTGGGCAAACATATTTTATTGCAAATTGGAGTCTTTTTTTGCTAAAATTACAAAACTTTTGAAAGCAATTGGCTTATTGTTTCATTTTAAATACAAGTACGACGTAATTTTAAAAAAAAAAAATTGTCTGCAATTTAGGGGCAAAACCCCGAAAAATGGCAAAGTATTCAAAATACGTTGATTGGAGTTAAAGTAATGGGATAAATTAAACACTTATTTTTTATTTTTTTTTGTATTTTATTGATTTATAGAAGTTCTATCTTTAATATTAATATTTTGTTGGACCGCCATTTGCTTTTATTACACCGGTACACCTCCGGTTCATTGAATTTGATAAATTTTTCAAAGTCGTAGGGGGTTGGATTCCCAAATCGTCATCAACAAACTTTTTAAAGGTTGAATCGATTCTGGGCGCTTTCTTGCTACTTCTAGCTTTATTATAGACCAACTATTTTCAATGGGATTTAAGTCTGGACTATACAGAGGCCAGCTCAACACATCAATATTTGTTTCTTCGAAGTACTTTTTTCAATATTTTCAATGGGATTTAAGTCTGGACTATACAGAGGCCAGCTCAACACATCAATATTTGTTTCTTCGAAGTACTTTTTTACCTTTAAATGAAGAGATAAGAAAAAAAAAGTTTTTAACAAAAATTTATCTTTATATGAAAGCCAATTTTTCTATCGACAATTCAAAATTAATAATTCACAACTTTGGCGGTATGGCACGGAGCGTGGTCCTGTTGAAAAATAAATTTGGAAGTTTCGCCAAAAAGCTTAACACAGAAGGCTAAAATTCGTTGTGTAGAACCTGCAGATAAACAGCTGTTGTAATGCTGGAACTTCGGAAGCACAATCGACCGGTTTCATTTCCAGAAAAGCATCCTCAGACTTCATTTTTCGGTGAAAGTCTTAAAAGACATTCGTTGCTAAGCCTCTCGCCCAGTTTTCTTCATACGAGAATTCTTAGATCTTCAACATGCAGCTTGAATTTTGATTCATCGGAGAAAATCACATTATTCCACATCTCTATGGAGTCCAAGAAACATGCTCCTGGGCCCATAGCGAACGCTTTTTTACAACTACTAATGTGAACTCAAGCTTTTAGACTGGTTTAAGTGCTCTTAAACCACCTTTAGCACGCACATCAGTTGCGGGGTTGTACCGGTGTAATAAAAATAAAAGTCGGCCCAACAAAATATTAATATTAAAGATAGAACTTCTATAAATCAATAAAAAACAAAAAAAATAATAAAAAATAAGTGTTTAATTTATCCCATTACTTTAACTCTAATCAACGTATTTTGAATATTTTGCCATTTTTCGGGGTTTTGCCCCTAAATTGCAGACAATCTTTTTTTCAAAAATTACGTCGTACTTGTATTTAAAATGAAACAACAAGCCAATTGCTTTCAAAAGTTTTGTAATTTTAGCAAAAAAAGACTCCAATTTGCAATAAAATATGTTTGCCCAATTTTTTCCCAGCACTGTATATGGTGCAAAATTATGTGAGTCAAATGGAATTTACACTGATTTTTTAAAAATGTTTGAACCGCAGCATTACAGATAATTTGAATTTTTAAAAAAATTAACATAGATTTACATTTTTTCCCGACTTAGAGTGTGGTATAGTTTTAGATTCAGGTTTTCTACTGTATTTCAACCCGTTATAATAAAAAAATGATTCCTGATGAAATTGTATATTGTTCTAAATATAACCAGAGGCGGTAAGTTGTACCATCACTTCGAATCGAAATTCGAAAAAAGTCGAATGGCGGTATGTTGTATCATTTTCGAAAAGCAAGAAAGATAGAACTTTCACTTTTTCGATTCGACTTTTTTCGATTCGATAAACTTTTTCGATTTTTAACATCGAAGATGTTTTTGGGGTTGCATTATATAGAAAAATGCAACGAAATTTTGTCCCTAGAATATGCAACGAAATAAAAAAAACAAAAAATAAAGTAAATACGATAACCAATTAATACCCGCTCTCTCCATGAACCTATTTCTCACCTACGATATCAATTAGTGAGTCTAATATTTTAAATGTTTTATTTAAGCATTAACAAAAATTTATATAAATACATATAAATACAAGTACTCTAGCCCAAAACAAATCAGTAGGCTTAAACTTTTTTATTTAGGCATTAAGCAAAATTTCAAGCCCCATCTTCGATGTTTAAATTTTTAGCCTTAGACTCAAACATGGGATTTTTTGTCATTCATCATGTTTCTAGTGAGATTTGACAACAAAACTGACGTGATCACGGAAATATTTTTTTAAAATAATTTCTCCCGAAGGAATGGTCTCAGATGATCCCCCTTAATCATCTAATGTATCCTAGCAATATTCGTGTTTTCATATGTTTCGTTATCAGCCACATGTTACCGGAATGTTCGAATTAGTGTAGTAATTGAATTTGTAACAAATAAATTATGCTTCTAATAGCAATAATTCATTTCATAAACTATTGGCTAGCTTTTAGAATCGCATCGCAATTGACTGTCGTAACTAACAATGTAAACATTATGAGGTGCCATCTTAAAGATATTTGAATTTTTTACGTATTATTTATAATTTTTTGCGCTTTTGGTTTAAAAAGCTTTTCGCTCTATCGGACGGCAGCTAATCCAGCCACCCTATTCCTGAATGCGATACGAATCTTCTTACGATACAAGAATTTTTTTTTATTTTTTTTATTTTTATTTTTTTTATTAATGAAAAGAAAGTATTAATTATCCAACAGATTTAATGTCCTTTTAAGGTCAATTAATACCCCTCCTTTTCATTCACGCACACACCCACCCATTCACCTACTCACACAACTACAGTGTACCACTTGCACATTGCAAGCTCCATGTCAACCTGTACATTGACATGGACGGTGGGTTGGCGCTGAGTTCTGCACTCCAACAGAGGGTCTTAGTTGTGTTTATTAACTGCACCGATCGTTTCGCTTTGCAAATTCGCTTTTGCATCCTGCTTCTGCTGGTATTCGAACCCAGTACCTCCCGGTCCAAGTGCCGAAGCTTTAACTACTGCACCAGTTGTCCGGTAAAATTCAATTCGATACGAATATGAATTGGTATTCCTGAATACGAACGTACCACAAATTTTAATTTTTACAGTGCAGGCAGAGAGAAATTTTTTTGTTGTAAAATTTCCTTCAAAATAAACACAAAGATGTCAATTTTTTTAAATTTTGTTATCGTAAATAACATTGAGTTGCAAAAATAGAATTATATACTATAGAATGAATGTAATGATTTTGCCCATATACAATTTTCTATTTCATGTGTAGAAGATGGTTATATGAAAAATGCATATTGCGGTGTCATATCGGCAAGATAAAACCAAACTAGATTTTGTTTGTTCAAATTGACAGTAAAATCTTATCAGTAATTTTTTTCATTTTTTTTTTACTTTATTTTTCTTTTTGGTCTAAATAATTCGTGTTACGTACCGTCTAATAACACAATTTAAGAAGTGAGAGCCCAGCGACCGTGAGAGTTATCGAAGCTGTTAGCCTCTACAATTATGTCATTTCAAAAAGTTGCATTTTCAAAATACATATTGCTTTTTTATTAATCTTCCAACTACAAAATGTAGCAATTACAAAATGTTGCAAGCACCAAATCTTGCGGATATCCAACTGTACCACTACTTTCTTCCGTTCCCATACTTAATTTCATATAGAATTCATAAAAAAAAATTTAATTTGATTTATTTTTAAATCACATTTAATAATTTTTAATTAAAAATTATTTTACCACCGATTAACGAATAAAGTTTTAAATTTTAGTTCATTTATATTTCAATAGACAGCAATAGTTTGACATTCCGAAAAATGATTAGCAGAGACACTTTTGTTTTAGTTCTAAAAATATCCGCATATGATAAAGTGGCGCCACCGTCGTTTTACTGTCAAAAAAAAATTGTGGTGCGACACTAAAGCTGTTCCAATCTATTTAATACCGTTATAATTTTATTTCGATGAATTGTAATCTACATAGCAAATCCGTATCTGAAAATAATACTGATGTTCAACAGAAACTTTTCAATTTTTTAGAATTTCGCATTAAGGCTGCGGGCCAATTCTAAGGTAAATCTAGGGTAAAAGCCGTTTTTAACAGTGTATGCGGTAAATTGAAATTCCGTACTAAAAAGTAGGGTAAAGCGAAGACACAAAAGCTAAATAATAGTGGTTCTTGTTGTTGCTAAACAAATCATGAAAATATGTCGGCCATGTTTCTAGACATATTTTTTTATATTCACTAGCATTTCCCATGAAATAAAAATGCGCTTCGATATTAATGAACACAGTTTTATAAGTTAAAATTTTTATTTATTTTTTCATATAGTTTTTTGTGTATATTACGCAACAAATTTGAGAAAATATAAAATTTTCTTATAAACAATACGAATAATTGGAACAGCGACAATAAAATTTGACATTAGTTCGTGTTCCTACATACCAATTTTTGTAAATTCCTAGAAACCATGTGTCCCTTTAAGCCACATTTACCTAATTTTATTTACTAGAGAATTTGTACGATTTGAAAAGTAATTTGTACTAAAATTTCAATTTACTGTACTAATCGATTTACCTGAGAATTGGCCCACAGCCTAAGTAGAGACTATCATAACTGATTATATTTATAGAGGGGAGGGATGAAATAGGAGGAATGGAAGATAATGCTCTGGGAGAAATGCTTGGGAGTGATGACGAAGGGTAAAGCCTGGGGGGAATTTACCGGGAAGGGTTAATGACGGAGGGGTAATAGCCGTTGTGGGAACGATGAGGAGGGAAGGGGTTGGTTGCTAACAGCGGGGCACAATATCGTAAAGTCCCAGGCCTGGCTTTGGTCATATACATGAACATTGGAAGAGCAAAGTATGACATAATTAAAAGGTTATAAAAACCTAAAACAAAGTGTGGTAGTTACTCGATAGACCAACTCAAAAAATTGTATAAAGTAATATTACCAAAACGGTGTACCGCTTAGTAGCTTCATTAGAAACTCGCCGAGTTCGGGGACTCTTATGTGCTTTTGACCTGCATGGGGGTCTGGTTTTTAAATTTGCGTTAATGTATTATAATGGAATATGGCAAACTGTAAAAATTAAGTGAATATAAACGAATTATACGCATAGTGAGAGCACTATTGTCTATAAGGGGTGACGGTCTCTTTATCGTAAACAATCTATTGTGTTTCAATTTAACGTGAACATTTAATCGTAGAACAGTTTATCGTGGGCACAATTTACCGTGGACACAATTTATCGTGGGACAATTTATCGTAGAACAGTTTTCCGTGGACAATTTATCGTAGAAAAGTTTTATGCGTGGTATCAAAAAATTAGTGGGATTCTTTAATGATTTTTGGAAGAAGTTCTGGAATATTGCCATGTGGGACGGAACTCGGTAGTTTCTTAACCGATTATGATGGGATTGGGTATGTTGGATGGAAATGGGATTATTGAATGATTTTTGGAAGAAGTTCTGGAATATGGCCATGTGGGACGGAACTCGGTAGTTTCTTAACCGATTATCATGGGATTGGGTATGTTGGATGGAAATGGGATTATTGAATGATTTTTGGAAAAAGTTCTGGAATATGGCCATGTGAGACGGAACTCGGTAGTTTCTCAGCCGATTATGATAGGATTGGGTACGTTGGATGGAAATGGGATTATTGGATGATTTTTGGAAGAAGTTCTGGAATATGGCCATGTGGGACGGAACTCGGTAGTTTCTTAACCGATTATGATGGGATTGGGTAATTTGGATGGAAATGGGATTATTGAATGATTTTTGGAAGAAGTTCTGGAATATGGCCATGTGGGACGGAACTCGGTAGTTTCTTAACCGATTATGATGGGATTGGGTATGTTAGATGGAAATGGAATTATTGAATGATTTTTGGAAGAAGTTCTGGAATATTGCCATGTGAGACGGAACTCGGTAGTTTCTTAACCGATTATGATGGGATTGGGTATGTTAGATGGAAATGGAATTATTGAATGATTTTTGGAAGAAGTTCTGGAATATTGCCATGTGGGACGGAACTCGGTAGTTTCTTAACCGATTAAAGATCCCGGCTCCTACGCCTCCGAAATTAAAATCTAAAGAGCCCCGTAGGGCTACGGGGAGGAGCGTAGGTGTCATTAATAGATTCTATATAATCCGCTCCTACGTGCGGCACGCAGTGCGACATGTTTGAAGATCCCGGTTCCTACGCCCCCCGAAATTAAAATCTAGAGAGCCCCGCAGTGCTACGGGGAGGAGCGTAGGTGTCATTAATAGATTCTAAATAATCTGCTCCTACGTGCGGCTACGTGTGACTCCCACTCTCAATTTAATATATTCATAAAAAATATTAAATTTCATTTATTTTTAAATGAGATTCAATATTTTTTTATTAAATTTTTTTAGCACGTCTTAACGTATTTTTTTAAATTTTTAGTTCGTTTTTATTCCAATAGATGGCGCTAGATCCAAAATGCTAAGCAAAATCACATTTTTAGTTTTAAACAATTCCGCTTTTAGTCTTACCATCGCTCAGACTGTCAAAAAAATTTGACTGCGATACTAAAGCTGTTCCGAACTGTTATACGATAAATTGTCCACGATAAACTGTTATACGATAAATTGTCCACGATAAACTGTTATACGATAAATTGTTCCACGATAAATTGATTCCACGATAAATTGTTTCCACGATAAATTGTTCTACGATAAATTGTTCTACGATAAATTGCTCACGATAAATTGTTCACGATAAACTGACAGTAAATCGTCTATAAGTCAGTATTTTACCAAACCGATAATTTTAAAACGTCCCTTAAGCTAGCAGGACCCATACGGCAGAACATTACAATATCGTATGAATAATTATAGGCTAATTAAATGCTCTATTAAAAAATGTTGGGCTCCATCCCTTCCAACTAAAACGCGGGTTCTGCTAGCTTTAGAAAAAGTTAGCAGAACCCATATCAAAAAACGACTATTGGAAACAATTGGAAAATTAAAAGTTAATTTTAGGCTAATTAAATGCCCTATTTAATTTTTTTATTATGCTCGCGCTACGGGAAAAACAAGGCTTTATCACTTAAAAGCGTACAGAACCCAAATCGAAAATCGGGCCAAAAATCAAATTCGAACGCACAACAAAATCAATTGACA